>SNQJ01S0070014.1:24792-60177 GCA_010110895.2 Picea sitchensis
AGTAGTTTTGATTTATATGTAAAATATTCTTTCAATTTGTTGTTGTACTTAATGACATGTTTTTTACTTATAATGTAATATATTATATTATGTTATGTTGAAACATGTTATTTTCTTGTGTCATGATCTCATGTAGATGGTTGTCATTGAAATAAGTCCATGAAGATGATATAAAGTATTGGAAGAGNTGTGTGAAATACAAAAGTATATGCCTCCAACATTTTTCAATGCACAAGAACACTACCTCATACACCAAGTTGAGGAGATTGAAATTTGTGGACCTGTTCACACAAGGTCAATGTGGATCGTGGATAGACACTTGAAATCATTGAAGGTGTTGGTTAGACAAAGAGCACGTCCTAAGGGTTCTATGGTTGAGGGATATATGATATATCGATCCATGGTGTATATTAGTCAGTATCTTCATAAATTAGCAACGCCAACTATGCATGCAGTGGATCACATTTGGGATGTGAACTCCATAAAAATTTTTTAAGATCAGGAGCACTTCTTGGGGAAAGGTAGAATGAAAAAAATGAGAGGTAATATATTAATAATTGTGAAGATTTATATTAATAATACATATAAAGTTTGATTTTTTGTGTATATGATCATACTCATTAATATATTAATATATTTTATTTCATGAATTATTAATATTTATAACCATGGACGTTATAAGTTAATATTGGTGAATTATGATTTTTTGATTTAGTTTCTCAAGAGTGGGATGCATTGCATTTATACATTGCAAACAATCTTGATTGGATGAATGTATGGATTGAAAGATGTAAACAACATCATGGAGGTAGGTTATGTTCGATAACACAGGTATTCCAACAGAGGATGAACACCTTCAATAACCACTCACATAACCAGATCAAATATGAACACACCGATGTTTTCACGTGGTAAAACCCCTACGAGGAAATATCCACGGTCCCAACCAATGCGGCCACTTGGAGCAGTTTATTAATGCAAAAGAAAAAGATTACATAGATATTTTACAAGAGATTTTCTCACAATTGATCATCGACAAATGAACCTCCATGCTCTTTAAATAGAGATCATGGACCAATCAGTTGTTAATCCACAGATCAATGGATGTTAAGATCGAGGAGAGTATGAACCATCAAATCACTCTATGTAGGGAACATATCGTGACCGTCAGATTTCCTAACTACAAATGCATACTAATGCATACTAAAGAAACACACTTTTACTGAATGACACATTAGACCAAGTAGATCTTAACTAACTCCTAAGTGTCTAAATATCCTAACATCCCCCCTTGAGAACAACTTGGGATATGATTGAAGGATTTACAATGTGGACACAATAGGAGAATGAAGGAGGAATTAGAGCCTATCCCCCCTTAATGAAAACTTCCTGAACTACTAACATAGATCGAAATTTGGAAAACTTCGCTTCTGTAAGAGACTTTGTGAAAATGTCAACAACTTGAGATTTTGTAGGGAAAAAGAGCACTTCAATAACTTGATCATGAATGAGCTTTCTAATGAAGTGCATGTGTATCTTGATGTGCTTGTTGAGTTGATGTTGAACTAGGTCTTTAGCGAGCTTGATGACACTCTGATTGTCACACCAAAGGTTGGTCGGATGTTGCTGCTTGAATCCAAACTCTGAAAGGATCTGTCAAATCCACAAGGCTTCCTCACTTGCATTTACCGATGCTCAGTACTCTGCTTCTGCTGAAGAAAGTGCAATAGCCTATTGTTTCTTACAGGCCCAAGTGACAGGTCTTGAACCAAGGCTGAAAACATAACCTATAGTAGACTTCCGATCATCAGGGTCACTGACCCAATATGAATCAGTGAAACCAACCAATAAAGGAGTCCCCCCTGAACTGCAATGTATCCCGAACTGAACTATACCATGGACATAACGAATTATCATTTTAGCTGCTTTCCAATGGCTTTCATGGGGTGTTTTCATATACTGGGAAACAAGACCAACAACAAAGGAAAGATCATGATGGGTATGAGTCAAGTATAAGAGGCTACCAACTAACTGACGGTATAGGGTGGCATCGACTTCAGGAGAAGTACAGGTGGTAGTAAGCTTGAATCCAGACTAGAAGGGAGAAGGGGATGGTTTACAATAATCCATGTGAAAGTGACGAAGAAGGTCACAAGCATACTTAGGCATAAAAATTCCTTCATTGGTTTGAAAAACTTGGAGGCCAAAGAAATAGTGCAAAAATCCTAAGTCTGTCATTTCAAATTTCTTCTTAAGGATGGTTTTCACATGGTTTAAAAGTTTTGAGTCACTACCAGTAAGGTTAAGGTCATCAACATAAAGGACAAGTATTATGAGATGGCTTCCTACTTTCTTGGTATAGACATTAGGATCATAATGGAATCTAGAGAATCCGGTGTCAATAAGAAATTTGTCCATTTTGGCATACCAAGTTCGGGGAGCTTGCTTAAGACCATAAATAGATTTCTTAAGGCGAAAATTAAGGCTAGAGTCATTTTTGAAATAGCCAGGAGGTTGTTCCATGTAGATTTATTATCGCAAATCTCCATGCAAGAAGTAAGATTTAACATCCATCTGATGGACCTCCCATTTATGTGAGGCAGCAAGGGAAATAACAAGGTAGATGGAATTCATTTTGGCTACAGAAAAAAATGTTTCATTATAGTAAATTCCTTCAACTTCGGAAAATCCTTTGGAAACTAATCGAGCCTTGTGTCTTTCAACACTTCCATATGATGCATACTTAGATCTGTATACCCATTTACATATGACAAGTTTTCTTCCTTTTGGAAGAGGTACAAGATCCCAAGTATCGTTTTCCATTAAAGAACGATACTCTTCATTCATTGATGTATCTCAATATGGATAACCTGAAGTTTCTGCAAATGTCTCTAGATCACGAGTCTCTAAAACTTGAGCCAAAAGAGAAGAGGCTCACTGGAAATGTGAACATGTTCGATGTTGATATGAAGGATCACCGACAAGACCACCAACTGCTTCTCGTGTTGAACAGACCCATCTAGGAAGCGGAGGAAGGTGAGCAGGTGGAGGTGGATTTTCATCCTCACTGCCATCATTTGAAGAAGAAACCAGAATAGGAACAAAATAAGGCACAAATGCCGAATATGGCTCATAGGCCGTAGAAGGAACAATCGCCAAATTAGGCTCACAGGCTAAGAGATTTTCATCAAATTTAACATCTCTTCTAATAATAATTTCATTACAATGTGGTTGAAGAAGTCTATAACCTTTGAAATCTTCAGAATAACCAACAAATATACACTTCTCACTTTTAGGCTGCAATTCTTTCCTTTTATCATCAAGAATGTGAGCCCATGCTATACTTCCAAATACACGGAAGTGACTTACATCTGGTTTAATTTTAGTCCAAGCTTCTTCTGGTGATATATTTTTAAGAGCCTTTGTGGGAGTTTGATTGATTATGTAATTTTCACAGTTGATTGCTTCCTCCCAATACTTTAGACTTAATCCCTTAGATTGGATCATACAATTAGACATTACTTTTAATGTACGATTCTTTCTCTCAGCAACACCATTTTGTTGTGGTGTATATGGAATAGTGTGTTGCATTTGGATTCCCTTTGTAGTGCAGTAAATTGTAAAATTATTCTTCACATATTTGCTTCCATTATCTGTTCTTAACTTTTGAATTTGATGTCTAGATTGCTTTTCTACAAGGGCCTTGTAGTCCAAAAAATTGTCAAAAACTTTTCTCTTAAGTTTTAAGAAGAAAACCCAAGTACGTCTGGAAAAATCATCATTGAAAGTTAAGAAATACTTGCACCTAGAAAAATAAAGAAAAGAAAGTGGACCACACAATCACTATGAACAAGCTGCAAAGGGCCTGAGGCGTGCCAAGAGGCACATTTTTCAAAACTGTCTCGATGATGTTTGTCGAGAACACAACCGACACAAACACCATCTCTGCATGAAACAAGAGGAAGACTAGTCACCATCTATTGATTACATAGTTGTTGAAATGAGCGATAGTTTAGATGACCAAACTGCTCATGCCAAATTTTGCTTATGTCATCGCTATGAGCAACAAAAACCGATGAAAAATATGATGACCCAAAGTTGTCAAACTTGTACAACCTGTTAATATCATCAACAATTCCAGTTGCAAGAACATGCTTAGGATATTTTAGATCATTGATTACAACTTGGTGAGGTGAAAACTCTATGGTTTTACCGTCATTTGAATGACTGATTTGATATACTGATAGAAGGTTACAAGAAAGACTTTGAACACATAATACATCATTGAAATGTCCATTATCTACTTGAATTGTTCTAGATCCTACAACACTAAGAGATCTATTATCACCAACAAATATTTTCTTGGTGTTACATTAATTTAGAGCAGAAAATATGTCTTTATCCTTATCCATATGATAAGATGATCCATAATAAATAAGCCACTCGTCAGAATAAGAAGAAGTAGAAGTTGTATTGAAGGAGAAACTAGAAGCGGAGAGTGCATGTCCATGAGAAGAAGAAGAATAAGAAGAAGTAGAATCAATACTGATGTTGTGCTCCTTCATCGTTGCTTCTAAAGCTACCATCTTCTTGAAACATTTGGACTCATCATGACTATCTTTATCACAAAAGTTGCAATGTCTGTTAGTCTTCTTATTTTAATATTTTGCTCCTTTCTCACCATTAGGCGTTGAAGTTGTCTGAGCAGGTTTGAGACCCTAATGTTTCTTGTTGTTTTAGTGAGGATGTTGATTCTTGGGATACTTAGGCTTATATTTCTGTTGGGAAACTAATGCTTTTTTGGAGGCACCTGCAATGCTGATCACTCCAAGTTATATAAGATTATCTTCCTCTCTAATTAAAGAAACACAAAATGACTCAAGAGTGGGTTTTTGATAAGCTTTCCCTAGAGCCTCTCTCATGGAATAAAAGGTAGATACAATCACAAAATATGCACTACCTAGATTAAAAAGAATAAGATAGATGCAACGCTCTTCCTCCATGTCTATCTCACATTCCTCACATAAAATTCTGAGTGTTTTAAACTTAGATAGATAGTTTCCAAGGCAATAAAAATCACTTGGACTTAAGGTCAGTACTTGATTTTATAACTATTGTGCTTGAATAATATTGAGTTTACCAAACATATATTCAATCTTTTCCCAAGCTTCATTGGGGTCATCAATTTCTTTAAGGTGAAACCTTAAATCATGAGAGATGAACATTCCTATTAGTCCACGTGCTTCATCATTCCTATTAGCCCATTTGACTTTCTTATCATCACCAGTGGGTGCTTTTTCCTTTCCCAAGGTAATCTGGTACAAGACTTTACTTCTTAATAAATCTTCCATATGAGATTTCCATTGGAAGTAGTTGTTGTTGGTAAGGAAGAGATTACTTGTAGAATCCATATTAAATATGAAGATAATATGGATTTAAAAATTAAAATTGATGATCTGGATGGAAATATCTCGAAAAGTTATGCGATTTAAAAAAAAAAAACAACACTGAAAACGGACTTCAGGTGTGAGAGTTATGCCCTTTTTCTAAAAAGACATAAACGGTAACCAAGAGGCTACGTGATAGTGTAAGTTGTTTTATGAAGTGACCCACTTTTATAAAGAGAAGTGGGGATCACTTTTACAATGAAGTTACTTTATAAAATAAAATTTGCATGCAAAATAAATAACTCTAAAATAAAATATTAATATTATTTATAGTGATTCACTTTTATACTTGAAGTGAAATACACTTTACAATTTAAGCATGAACTTTTTAAAAAAAAAGTAGCAAAAGAAATACTTGAACTCAAGACCTCTAAACTTAATAAGACAACTTTTAACCAAATAGTCTAGCAAAACATATTTTATTTTTTGGGAAGAGGATTGGGGGTTTTGTTGTTGTGGAAGACGACCTTGGAGAGTGTGCTAAAAAAAACTATTTTCACACAAGAAAAAGATTTCGCTTCTCGATGACAACAAGGGTTAGATCTCGGTTAGCTTACCCTGAAGATGCACCTTTTCCTATCTGTTTCTGATTTGACAAGATCGCACAGGGCGCGGGGCAAATAGAATACGCATATATAAAAGAGTATCAACTTGGAAATAAATAATACAAAACCAAAATAATACTTTGCAAAAAATTTAAAAAAATGCGTATGCAGGCTTTATACCTCTGGATCTCATTGAAATGGTTGTATCTTGGGCAAACAAAAACCATTTTGAGTGAAACGAAAAGTGTTCATGAATGAAATGAGTGCTCTGGACATAATGGAACAATCCTCTCAGCTCATAAATGTACATAAATGATGGAAAATGGATATGAGGAAACTCGGCTTCACAATCTTGATCTACAACAGGAGCGAGTCTTCAAAAAGGCTCTGATACTGTGTTCGAAAACACAGGTATTCCAACAGAGGAAGAACACCTTTAGTAACCACTCACATAACCAGATAAAATATCAACATATCGAAGTTTTCATGTGGTAAAACCCCTACGAGGAAACATCCACGACCCCAACCAATGCGACCACTTGGAGAAGTTTATTAATGCAAAAGAAAAATATTACAGAGAGAGATTTTACAAGAGAATTTCTCATAATCGATGTCGAAAAATGAACCTCCATGCTCTTTAAATAGATATCATGGACCAATCAGGTGTTAAGTCACAGATCAATGGTCGTTAAGATCGAGGAGAGTATGAACTGTCAGATCACTCTATGTCGGGAACATATCGTGACTGTCGAATTTCCTAACTACAAATGCATACTAATGCAAACTAAAGAAACACACTAAGAAACACACTTTTACATAACGACACATTAGACCAAGTAGATATTAACTAACTCCTAAGTGTCTAAATATCCTAACAGGTTATCATGGCAATGACTGTCTTAATTGGTTAGAGAAGCTCGTCGGAACGAAGATGTCAATGTTACACAAAGGTAAATTGACTTAGCATATGGTTTGAAAGATGGGTAGACAAGAAAATTCATCCATTTTATTGAGTTATTTTATATTATATTAATGTGACTACATGCGTATTGTATTTTTCAGATACTTTCCAAGTTATATAAATATATATGTTAATTCATTAATTGACAATGCATCTTTTACATATCTGGCATATTTTAGTTGAAACACCACAAGGCTATATGGTGCAAATGTTGTAAATTTTGCATCAAACAGTTGGATGAAACCATGAAAAATTATGATAGTGGGATAACTGCAGTATTCCAGGTCACTATTGTTTCCTCTAGGAGTGACAGTCATCATCGAGAATATGAAAATAGATACTATGGGTATTTAAATGATATACTTGAGTGTGACTTTAATTCCTTCAAATTAGTTCTGTTCGACATCAAATGGTATAGGTTATGAATGCATGAACATAGTGAGGAAAGAACTGTTATTCAACATGCCAACGAATTTTCGATGATTAAAAGAACGGTGTTTGAAAGAGGACATGATCGCTATGTTTTTCCAAGCCAATGTGAACAGGTCTTTTACTCAAATGTTCTAGGTGAGAGGGATTGGTCATTTTTTGTTAGCTATGATCCAAGAGGAAGGCCAATTAAGTATACTCATTTACAGGAAGAAGATGATTCACCAGATCAGATAGAGCCCGAAGATCATGTAGGGACGACAGACGAAGAAGACGAAGAAGATCATGATCTATGCGTAGGAGACAATATTTCAATGCTTGGTGATGATGTCGATGAAAATATGCTCGAAAATGACATTGATGACGATGATGATATCGTCAATGATTTCAACACTGTTTATGAACCGTATGATGATACAAATGTCGAGTTCAATGAAGAAGATCAAGATATATAATAAGGATGATTATACAGATGTTGAGTTGGATCAAGTACGTGACGATATATTTTAATTTGTATGAATTATTCTCTTAAAATAATTTACTTATAATGTCATGGGTTAATTTCATGTTTTTAAGTTTTATGCGACGTTTTTATATCCTAGGTTACATGTTGTTTAATTATTATGTGAAACTTGAAAATAGTCATCAATATACTAAAGTACGTGGTAAACTAAAAATATCATTTACAAACATACAATTCATTTACCTTCATTAATTTTTGTTTTTGTAGTTTCTATGCATGAATCTTACTAGGATGTTGATTTCGATTATTTTCTATTTTATAGATTGGGTATTGGGGATCAATTGAGAGTGATGTGAGGGGGAGGGGAGGGGCCATATGCACTTCCACCTTCACATGGTTGGTCGTGTTTAGTAGAGGATAAATTATTCTTGAATCCAAGAGAAGCTCATTCATTTTTATGCCATCATGATCATAGATGTCATCAATATTGTTGTCATAGTATTGCATCAATGAAGTTTCGATGAACGTGTTTGTTATTTCTATAGCATTTTCATTGAAACTATTTGAAAACATGGGAATTTCTCTCATGAGTTATGTGGCAAGAAGAACGTGAATTTCCAAAATCAAATATGACTCATAATCTTTATGGAGCAAAAGAGTACTTATATGAGAGAAAAATACAAAGACATAAAATAACTTGAAGCTTGTCATGCGATTAATCAAGTACTTCTTTTATCAATGTGGTTATTGCACCATGACCTTGTAGTACTAGTATAAGATGCAGGGACGTGTATATCAGTATTGTTTTAAAGGAAATAGATAAAAGACATTGTACTGGGGCTAGAGTAGTACATGATGGGAAACAATAACCTGTGAATGGGGCCAACGTTGAAATTCTTTCAAAATGTTTATATATGCACTGAAATTTGACATGGATAGACTGTTCGCATGCCTTGATGATATGGAAGGGTTTCTAGAGTCAAATATTACTCTCACACCCACTCTATATATCGACCCATCTCGTCCTCGTTTTGTTTTAATTTTCCTGATCGAATTTTAAAAGAAACAACTATTTATAATAAAATACATTGTACTAGGGATAGAGTACATGATGGGCAACTATACTGATCCGTGAATGGGGCCAACATTGATATTTTCTGAATTTTTTTCTGTATGCACCGAAATTTGACATGGATAGACTGTTCACATGCCTTGACGATAATGGGAGGGTTTCCAGACTCAAAGATCACTCACACACCCAATATTTATATTCATCGTCTGTGTCGTTCAAAACCAACATCATGCCAATTAGGCCCATGATTTTGGTTGTGGCGAGAAGAAGGTGATAGATGAGATTTAGTATTTAAATAATGATTTTGTACTAATATTAATCTTTATGGAGTAAAAGAGTACTTAGATGAGAGAGAAAAACAAAGACATAAAATAACTTGAAGCTTTTCATGCGATTAATCAAGTACTTATTTTATCAATGCAGTTATTGGCTTTTGCAATTAATCAAGTACTTATTTTATCAATGCAAATATCAGGCGATGCCCTTATAGTACTAAGAGATGTGGGACGCGTATCTCACGCCTTTAAAAGGAAACGATAAAAGATATCAGATCGCTAGATCAATACACCTAATTTAAAACAATAACCTATGAATGGGGCCAACGCTGAAATTATTTCAAAAATGTTTATGTATGTAATAAATTTGACATGGATAGACTTTTCGTGATTCCTCGGAACACGACATGGAAGGGTTTCCATAATCAAATATTACTCTCACACCCACTTTATATAATATCGACCCATCTTTGTCCTCGCTTTTAATTTTCCACACGCCAATAATTTTAAATGAAACAACTATTTATAATAAAAGACAACATTGTACTAGGGATAGAGTACATGATGGGAAACAATAACGACCTATAAATGGGGCCAACGTTGAAATGTTTTAAAAGTGTTCCTATATGCACCGAAATTTGGATACATGGATAGGATCCTGTGGTTCACATGCCTTGGACGATACTGAGGGTTTCAGCCTCAAATATCACCACACCCACTTTTATATTAATCGCCTCTGTTATTCACAAGTAAACCAACATCATGCCGATTAGGCCCATGATTTTGTTCGTGGAAAGAAAAAGTTTATAGATGAGGTTTCAGATTAAATAATGATTTTTTATTAATATTAATCTTTATGGAGCAAAAAGAGTACTTATATGAGAGAAAAAACAAAGACATAAAATAACTCGAAGCTTGTGTGATTAATCAAGCACTTCTTTATCAATGCTATCATACATGCCCTCAAGAAGACTAAGATATGCGGGATGTGAGTCTCAAATGTGCTTTTTAAAGGGAAACATATAAAATACATTGCACTGGGCCATCAATACATGATGGTCAAACAACCTATGAATGGGGCCAACGTTGAAATTATTTCTAAAATGTTTCAGATGCACCGGGAATTTGACATGAATAGACCTGCTCACATGCCTCGACGATATGGAAGGGTTTCCAGACTAAATATTACTTCACACACCCACTCTATATATCAACCCATCTCATCCTCATTTCGCTTTAATTTTCCTAATGAATTTTAAAAGAAACAACTATTTATAATAAAAAAACACAGACTAGTATTAGTAATCAAGACCTATGCCTTATAATACCATTATAGGGCCATATGATCCAAATTAGTCTCTAGGAATAAATACCTATGCCTAGTAATTAAGGGCCATGGAATAGGGGGATTTATTTAAAAGTGGTAAGGATGGTTGGGAACAACACGATGGATCTTCAAGAGAGTTCCTAGGATCAAACCTATTCTCTGTTAGAAGAACACTTCATTAGGGAAATAAAATGTCAACCACCAAGGTGAACATGGAAAAAGGCATAATGCCCAAGCATATGAAATATAAAGCAGTCTAATATACAACATAATTAAATGCCTCAAATATTGAAATGACACTCACTATAATACATGACTTGTACTCATGGACAAAGGCCCAATGCCTCTCAAAAGAAAGTTGGTGTGGTGGATTCCATATGAAATCATAACCTATGTGGTGGTGAAAAGGGTCTCCATAATAATCCTCTGAGCCTTTAGCCCTTCTTCCCATAACAGGACAACTCTTCTTAGGTAAGCACCCTAAAATCCCAAGAGGCATTGCTGGATATGGGGGATTTAAGGATGGAAAGTGGTAAGTATGTATTGGAATGGTACAATGGCTCTTCAAAGGAGTTCCTAGTAGCAAACTCATTCCTGAGGAAAACCACTTACTAAGGAACAATGCCAACCACCAAGGTGAAACAAGTAAAAACACATAATGTCCAAGAATATGTCATGAAATATAAAGCAGACTAAGATACAACATACTTAAATGCCTTCAAATATTGAAATGACACTCTCACCATAATACTTGGCTTGTACCTCATGGAGAAAGGCCCAATGCCTCTCGGAAGCCAACTCCTGTGGTGGATTGCATATGAAATCTTGACCTTTAAGGTGGTGAGAAGGGTCTCTAGATGTGCAAGTGGATACTATTGGTCAAGTGAAATCTCTTTACTCCATATCCAGAACCCGGGAGGCCTTCGTGACATTATCTCTTTAGTTATCCCACAAATGGGGATACCACTCCCAAAGGTGAGACACTTGGGAATATGTAACCTTTATTCAACAACTCTTCCAATTGCATTTTTAGTTCCTTCAACTCTGGTGTGATCATCTTGTTAGGATTTTTGAATACTAGGGCAGCTCTAGGTACCAAATCATTGGATAAGTCTATGTCTCTCTTAGGTAAAAAATGTAGAATTTCTCCAAATGCATCATCAAATTCTTTTAGAACTACAAATTATTCAAGAATTGGACTTATATTCTTCTCTATATCTTCCACATGAGCTACAAATAATTGAAAACATTTCCTAAAACATATCTTTTGTTGTAAGGTTGAAATATCCCTTATAGGAATGGGTGTTGGAATCCCTTTCACTAAGTTTTGTTTTTCTTCTTCATCAAGAAATGTCATTGTCTTATATATTATGGAATTCTAGAACATCATAATGCTTATACAACCATTCCATTCCAATTAGGATATCATATGATCCCAATGGTATGATATTCAAATATGAAACTATGCTCACTCCATTCATATTCATTGGACAACCTTGAAAATCTCATGATCCTTCTTTTGGATCCAATAACTAGTTAAACCAACCATAGGATCTTTCAAGATTTATCTTTTTCAAATGAAATCTATCCACCAATTTAGGATCAATGTATGGATTTCTTCCTAATCACTAAAATAGCAAGAAAGTCGATTTGATATCACCTTGCACCTCAATCATGTGATACTGATGTTCTATCTATCAATCTTCTAGGGATTCATATATCCTTGGAATATTTTTTTCCCATGTCTTTTAATTGTACTAGCTTCCTAAAGGTTGTGACATTCCTCATTTTGTCTCCCTTATGAGGATAATATTTGTACATGTTCTCTCCTTTACATCCCTAAAATTTACTATGGTCTTGGTATTTCCATGAATATTTTTCCATCTTGGACTCAATCTAAGTTGTTTTTCTTTGTTGATATACTCTTAGTATACTTGCCCATCCTAACCTCCCCAACCCCCTTTGTTATGTTCATACAAGGCAAGCATTTATCCTTCCTTGTGGCCTCTTTGAAATTGTTTGGTTCATCAAATTGAATATTACCTCTGTAGAAATATGGAATTCCACTCATAAATATTTGAATATTGGCCTTCTCATCCTTAATGAATCCTACATATCTCAAAAACTTTGAGAAAGTGTTTCATAATCTTCCATGGACATATTTCCCAATCCTAAGCTCTAAGAACACTTGTATTTTTGTTTCATAGTATCATACCTAAAAGATATTTGCCTAAGAAGTATTTCTTAAAATTCTTCCAAGTGATCTTTGTTTCATTCATGTTCTTAACCTTCTTCAGCCAGTCCCACCTCACAAAATCCTCCCCTTGTAGATATTAAATGGAAATCATGGCTTCCAATTTGGGTGAGTAGTTATGTAGTTGAAATTACTTTCTAATCCCAAGAAACCAAGCTTCAACCTCTTATCCATTTTTGTTCTCTCCATAAAAATTCGGTGGCTTAAGTCTCATGATCTCTCCTTAAAAATTGTCCACTTCCATTCTTCTTTAATTCCTAACAAGGGACACTTCTAGGTTGATCTGTGATTCTTTAGATGAATGTGGATTTTTGGATGAATGCACAAGTGATTAATGTGGTCTATGAGTCATGTTAATAGTCCTTGAATTCCTATATCCTTTTTATTTCTCCCCTCTTGCATGAGGCTTTCCTACATCGTTATGTCTTGAACCCGACTCAACTCTAACGTTCCTTTGCAATTGGTTTAGACTATGTAGAAACTAAGTGTTTATATGATTTACCTACTCTTGAGCTTTGATACTTCTGCCATTATCATATATGTAGTTCCATACTTCCATTCTTAATCTCTTCATGGTATCTATTATCTCTATTGGCTCTGTTATCCTTCTATGTCCATTAGACATTGTCTCTTCATTTCTTAAATTGATGTTCATACACCTCACTTCTTCCTCATGGATGTGAGTTATCTAGTCATCTTCCATACTTTTTGTCCTCATAATTCTAGAAAATATGCATGTAGCAAGTTATTGTTAGATAGAAATAATTCATCAATTCTGGAAAATTATACATATTTTCTACCTCGTTAAGCCCCCCTGTTTCCTTCTTTAAATTTGTTAAGAATTCATGTTGCTCAAATCCAAATTATGCCCATATATATGGATTATATTATTCTATATATTTCTAGTGACTATCCCCTTGCTCAGTTATGAGCTATGAGTAGAAAGTTACAACCTTATTAATATACCACTTCTGCCTAATTTTTCATTTTCTCCTGCCATTGAAATAAGATGGCCTTTCAAATAAATCAATGGCAGGAGAAAATATGTTAGGAACCAAGGAAACTTTCGTATCAGACATTAATAATAATGATGATGGTGAACACACATGAACTCTCATCTTAATAATCTGATGCTACAATCAAATTATGTAGCAATATGGAAATGTCAAATTCATCCTTTTTCATTTTCCCCTAGACTTATAATTTTTATCCAAGCTAGATATCTTCCAAACTGAGCAGTTTTGGAAAACTTCACACTCATGTAAAAATTTGTCTGGCTTGATGAGAAGGTAAAATTTTGATTAAATACATTTTTTTGTCTATAATGAACAACAAACTATGATATTGCTTATTTTTAAAAAATATCCAATAAAAATCCTTAATTTATTTAGAAGTATGAAGAGTATCAAACAAGATATGAACTTCAATATTATCATATATTTTGTTAACCTTTGATATGGAAGATATAATGCAAGGAAATAAAAAAAGGTGAGGAAAAAATCTATCGCTTTCATATTCCTTCATGTAACTTTAAATTGGTTTACAAATTTCAACTAAACCATTATAAATATATAAAATATGAGTTATCATACTTCCACATGCATCGCCTTATGTACAAGGTGAATCATTACATAGCAATTAAGTAACAATGCAATATGTTGTAGGTAACACAGGGGATCCATTCTCATTTTTTAGATAGAATGGCCCTAAAATATCAACCATGGATTTCCATGCATCCCAAGATTCAATCCATACGTCAACGTTTGTATCAAGACAAGTTTTTTCTAGTATTTATTGATGAAATTACAACAACAAACATGTTTCCTAGTACATAACCTCGAAGTAGGATGATGAACCACACACATGTATTGACTATAAGAACCTTATAAATTTCACTTTCTATTATTCGCTTCGTACATGTAAGCAAATCATTTTTAATTCTTTCTCACAAGTAGTTGAAGTATAAAGAGTTGCATTATTGAGTGCTTGAAAAATGCCTTCCAACATAATAGGTAGATGGGACAACAAAACATGCAATTCAAACTATGGTGCAAGAATGACTTCCACCCCTCATTTACACATCTCCTTAGATTTTTTGTAGCTTATGAGATCTACTATAGAAACAATAATTTTAATTTCCATTTCCTTTGAAGTCAACCAACATCCTTATATGGCACCCTAAAAATTCTATTATGTGACGAAAATCAAAATTTTACCTATCATACAATATCAGGGGTAACACCTATCATTATAAACCTTTTTATACTTATGGGTTGAATATTCCATTTACAATTTTTGTAGTGGTTTCAAATCCCTATGCATGGTCCATGAACCATAAAACCATATTTTGATCCATAAGACATTGTTTTTATCCTTGGACCATGTGTAGAGTCCCAAGAACCATCTATTATGTGAAACCTCATAATGGTCCCATATGACCTGCATGGATAAGGCCTTTAGGTCTATCCTTGGTGAAAAAAAATATCCCAATGGCATATGTATCCCATTTGGTGGATAAATATTCCCTCTAAAGACATGTGTAATGGTTCAAGACCTATGTTTGTAATATAAGCCCTAGAATATTGATTTAGGTCATATGGCCCTTCCTTTTCCTACTTAACTATGGTTAATACCCCAATATCCTTCCCTAGTATGTAAAAACTCCTATAGATTCCCATATCCCACTCGAAGATCAAATATCCCTTTAGAGGACCTATGTTGTTCTTTGAGGCCCTGTTCACAAACCAAATCCTTAAGATATTTATATACAACTTGAGGCCCATTATTTCCTCTTCTTATCATGGTCAAGTCCCAAATACCCATCCTTGGTGCACAAAACCTCCTAGAAATACTCATATGAAACCAAGTATCCCCACTATAGGTCCTTTGTAGTAGCTCAAGGAATTGCTCTTTATTGATCCATGAACCTTAAAAACTTCATTTAGGTCCTAAGACCCTTTAGTTTCTCTCATGAACACAGTTAAGGTCTCGAGACCCATCCATTGTGTCTAAAGTTTTCTAGTGGTTCCCATAACTCATTTAGAGGCCAAATTATTATGGTTTCTGCAAGACTAATTTGGACTCATATGGGTCCTTTACTCATTAGTAATCACTATTAAGGATGGTCATGATGGATAGATGTGATGCTGATGCTCTAGCTGTCTTGGTGATTTCTTTCCTTTCATAATAGTAGACTTGTTTGTGGATTCTCGTATATGATCATTGAATGGTTGATGATACATGTTGATGAATGACTCCCTTGATGGAACACCCTAGCAATTTTGGCTAAGATAATATTGTATTGGAATATTTGTTTGGTTGGAATTCCTCCCTTGATATCACTTGATTTCACATTCATTTAGGTTGGTATGGTCTAGCACAGTGACAAGTTCAATTTGCATGCACTCTTTCTCATGTTGATGATTCATACACATATTTATATGGCTTTTTATGACATATATTAAACCCTAATCTTGAGCGTTTCCCTCTTCTACATATTTTATGCCCTATTACTTGGTGGAGGAGCCTACCATGGAGTTGTGCCCTAGCCTAATTGTGGGATGATTTCACACTTGTTTAGGTTTTATTTGAATATTACTCATCATCCCATGTGGAGTTTTTCTCTCACCCTTCCTTGGTATACATGTTATTGTTGAAGATGGTCTTATTTATTTACTTCTGATGAGGGGCCACCCCTTCTTATGAATTTAGTTGATCAATGGGTACTTTCATATGTGTCTTCATATATTTGATTTTATATCATGGATCCACTTTGTCTTTAATATATATATATATATATATATAAACACACAAAATAACTATACCAAAATAAACACTAAACCTAGATCTGACACAATTTCATGAGCCACATCTATGAGACAATATAACAGAAAATTAATCACAAGCCGCAGAAAAATAATTACTCAAATACAACAGATTCAAATACACAAACACACGTTGACGCTGGGAGAATGCACTGTGAGAAGAAGCGGAGTAGGGAATAGAATGATTGAATACACGCTAGAGAAGGAAGCCAGAGACAGACAGATAGCGAACGCAAGACACGCCAGGAGAAGGAAGATGGAGACAAAGAGATAGGGCATGAAGGACTGGATGGGAGAGAGAGATCGAGGGCAGGGTTATGAAGGAGGCATAGCTCATGGAGGGAACTGGGAGAGACATTGAGGCCAAAAATGGTGAGTTGTTGAATTTCCCAATACCTCCCTTCATTTCATGGTAATAATGCATGACTAAAAACTCATCACACTTATGTTTCACCCTAAATGTGTGACACATATAAGGATTCTATGCCTTCAAGTGAATTTCATACTCTATTCAATGCTTAGATTAATTATGGTTTGTGGAAGGAGTTATGTAGAGTGGAGAATATTAGGGCCAAAATCCACTCATGCAAATCAGACTTAAAAATCTATAAATGAAGTAAAATTCAATTTTAGGTTTGGCATAGTAATCATGTAGAAAACCATAATGGAAAAGATCAGATGATCATGCAGACCAAATGATTTATATAACCCAACTAAATTCTCCCTCAAATTTGAGATTCAAATACTTACATAAATTTTGATAAGAAGGAGCACCTTGCCAAGCTTGGAAACCTTTGCACTAGTAGTTCCATGTGTTGGAATATGGGGCTACCACTTGTCCTTTTGAATCTTCCATGTTGTGATAATCAATACTACATAGTTGAATATGATTATTCCACACATCCATTAAGTCAACCCTTCTATTGTTAGTGTGGCAGTATGATACTTTCTAAGATTGTCATATGCACCTATAGTCTCTATTACTATTCACGCTTCTACTGTTTTATTCTTCACCACCATGCATATGGCTCATCCTCGTCTCATCGTATCAGATCATGTCTGGAAAGATCGGCGTAACTCAAACATGAATACAGGTCCCCATTTAGAGGTGGATTGAAAAACACATTATAAGATTCAATAAATTCTCAGATTTGGTGGCATTAATACTGAGTACTGACAAACGAAAATCCCTTTTGTCTATGCTCTAATTCCATCGCATATATATTGAAACTCTACTATTTCTCCATCTCCCTTCTCATGCCATCCATGCCATCCTCTGTGGTAGGATTTCAATGGTTCACTTTATCCTAGTTAATTCTACATTGTTACATCATCATGTCGTGGGTGATGGCAACATCAATATGCTAATTTTACATTTGACCTTGATCCCCAAGTGGGTGTTGAAGTGGAGTGGACATCATTTCCAATATGGGCTCTACTAGATACTGAATAAAGGTGTTCACAAGGATATCCAGAGCCTAAACATACCTCTTGAATTTACTGCACCTATGGACTTATAATATTATAGAACCTAATCTAATATAACAATAATTCTATGATATGAGTTATGCAACATAAGGAAAATAAGTGTTGAAAAATACCTATCATAATTATTTTCATTAGTATCCTTAAAGGGATGCCATGTGCATAGTTTAGATGACAATTTTGTTGGTCGGTGCATTGGAGAATGGTTACATGGATATGTGTAAAACTTAGATAATGCCAGGTGACCGTGTAGTCACATTAATGTTCCTAAGTTTTTCGTCACTTTATATAATATAAACTGAGTATTTGTTGAAGAGAGTTAATCCTTCAAGAATTTATATCGTGCATTTGATCTTGATATCAACTTAATTTAAATGGTGGATATTCAATTCCCAATATCCTGTAAAAAATTGTAAAACTTGAAATTTGTTTTCATCAAAACATCTAAAACCCTTGATATTTGTTACCAAAGATTTGTAACATGTAGTTCTAGGAGTCTTCCTTGAGATTGAGCTTACAATGGATGTTCAAGAATTTATATTGGGTCTTAAATTAATGAAGAGATGTTTTGTATGAGAGTCATAATTTTCAAGGTGTGAGATGGGATGGGTAATTGATAGTCTACGAGTAGGGAGCATAGATGGGTTGAATAAGGTAGATTTCTTACGTACTAAGGTCACCATGTTTACACCTCTTATGTCTTGGAAAGGTTAATAATTTCTAGAGAACATAAAAATTTGAAATCTTTATGTGACATTCCTCTTATGAAACAAGTATTTGTATCATTTTTTCTTTATTACACTGTTCTTTTAAATGTTGTATAGGTGTACTAATTAGTGAACTATGACATTTCATGGTAATGGGATAGAACTAACGAGTAGGGAGAATAGATGGGTTGAATAAGGTAGATTTCTTACGTACTAAGGTCACCATGTTTACACCTCTATGTCTTGGCAAGGCTTAAGAATTTCTAGAGAGACAAAAAAATTGAAACTTTATAAAGACATTCCTCTGTTTAAAACAAGGATTTGTGCATCATTTTCTTTATTACATCGTTTTTGAATGTTGTATAGGTGTACTAATTAGTGAACTATGACATTTTCATGGTATTTTAAAATTTAAATACTTTTTCTTCCATTTATCTGGATAATTATCTCATAGTTTTTGTCATTAGCAATGCACACATAATAATCTATCAATAAATTATTTCTTTGCTTAAAACCTCTTTCGCCTTCCCATAGCTAGTTTTCATCGAGGTTGAATTTATTGCATTTCATTTTCCTCTGCATGACAGAAATGGTCAAACACCATCAGCCAATGATCACCATTTGAGTAACAACAACCTAAAATCGAGCTAATTAAAATTTATCTAGCAACTTTTCTGTGGCTCTTCAAACCCATCTAGCTTAGGTGTAGAGCTTTGGAATAAGATTGTGAGAATAAACTTCCAATGCTGCTAAAAAAACATAAAGCCTTAAGTTAGGGAGTGAAATACAATTTCTATATCACTAACTTTGGGAAGTTCTTTCAACATATGGTCAAAACACAGGTTGCATTAGCCCCATGAGTAATTCCCGACCCCGCTTTGTTGTTCTCAAGCAGGTTGGAATATCGACCGTCCTCTACTTCTGGTGATAGTAGTATACCATAGAGGCCATACATTTTATACTTCCCACATAAGGTGACAACACATGGAAGGTAGTGTTGTACCTGGGATCGACGTTGGCTAGACTGACTTGGACTCCTTGGAGGGTTGCCCAGTTCTTGGTGAGGTAACTTTCACTAGGGTGTTAGTTTGTTAAGAAGGTTGTCAACGTGACTTTCCCACCCACCAAAACTCAAAACATTTGTGCATCGATCCAGCGATGTTGGATTCCATCAACAACTAACGCTTCTTTGTGAGAATGTTTGTTTTACGTTTTGACCTCAGATTAATTAGCTTGTGTGTTTTTTTCTCCTTAGTTGGCATTAGTATTGATTTTGTGTCTAATGGAATCAATTCTGTGTTAATTCCTCATTTGATCAATAAAATTTGATACCATTAAATAAAAGTGAAATAAAGAGGTAAAAAATAGATCATACCTAACTTACGCCTTATAATCCTCCAAAATTGTTCTTTACACTTAATGCAAAAAACACCAAATGGAATAGTTTACACAAGGTAATGACCAAAATTCACTAATGAAAATGAGAAATGGGATTGATAATTCAAAATATTATCATAAACCCACATCTCACATATGTTTACATGTACCATAGATTCACAATCTTTCATGAAGAGGTCCGTGAGAAATGCCTCCATGCAAAATTCTCATGTCCACATCGACCCTTCATGTCCTGATGGAAATATATAAAATTCCCTTGAAGATATTTTAGTCCTTGTCCTTCTTAAAAAGTATTATCCCATTATGGAAGTGGTCAAATAATACTTCTATCTCTTTTTCCAAATTAAATTCATGTTACACATGAACCACAACATCATGTTTTAAAGTTTTACAATGCATATCGCATTATCACCATCCCTCAAGCCCCCCATGCATTTTTCCACTGCACACACCCCTTTGTGTATGAAATAAATTTAGCATTTCTCATATGACCATGCACTATGTTATGCAAACATGGGTGGTCAATAGGAAGTTAGCAAAAATAGCCACAAGAATGACATCTTGTCTCACAATAATGTATAACATCATGCTTAGTTGTATAAACATGGGTTCCTTCATGGCTCCTCTTAAAGGATAGTACCGGGACACAACAATCCTTTTGTAGACCTTTCTACTATGATACATCATCATAATAGAAATACCCTCTACTCCCTAGGAAATTCTTTGTTTGGTGAACTAGTTTGGTAAACTTATTATAGTTAGATGACTTCTTAAAAAATTCACAAACTTCCTCACATGTGTGGTTTCTCATTTTACAATCATGGGGACCTTCATTCCTTCCCAATTATTTGCATTCCTCAACTGAATTCTCTACTTCCTCCATGGTGTAGAAGGTACATTTTCTGAGCATACATGGATACCCATGCAATAATGAGATGAGACATGGCATTTTTCATGCATACATCTCCAAATGCATTTAGATCATTTATATTCTCAAACAGACAAACTTTGCTTCATGTTTTCAATACCTGCAACAACCTTTAACTATAATTATTGCACCTCATCAGAACTAGAAAAATCCATAGTGTTTGACATCAACCACTATTGAACTCACTTTTTCCTTTGATAAGCTAATGCACCCAAAAATATTTCAAAAAGAGAGTGCCACCATTCACCATCATTTCCTTTTCTTGGCACAACACTATCTAATATCATACTCGAAATACCCTCTATTCCCTAGGAACTTCTTTGTTTGGTGAACTAATTCAGTAAAAATATCACATATTCCAGAACCTTGGAATTTTCAAGGAACACATGCTCATTTCCACATATTAGATGTTCTACATTAGGATTGATCTCGTGAAAAGGGTCCTTGTGACCACATGCAAGCATGCCTATCATGATCCCCAAAATCAATTGGGAAATCACACCGAAGTTTTGCAAATGGGAAGATAAATTTTTTTTTTTTCACATATGTTGAGGAGAATTGAACTTGTGTGGATCCTCATGCCCAATATGGATAGAACAAGACTTATTACAACTAGATGACTCCTTAAAAAATTAACAAACTTCCCCACATGTGTGGTTTCTCATTTTACAGTCATGGGGACCTTCATGCCCTGCCAAATCTTTTCATTCCTCTACTGTATTATTTGCTTCCTCCATGGTGAAGAAGGTACATTTTTCTAAACATACATGGCTACCCATGCAAGAATGAGAGAATACATGTATTTTTTTCATGCATACATCTCCAAAATCATTTACATCTGCAAATAGAAAACCTTTTCTTCATTTATGCAATACCCTCAACAACCTCTAACTGTAATGTTTGCACCTCATCAGAATTGGAAATATCTATTTTGTTTGACATCAACCATTGTTCAATTCACTTTCTCCTTCAATCTGCCAATGCAACCAAAAATATTTCAAAAAGAGAGTGCCACCATTCACCATCATTTCCTTTTCTTGGCACAACACTATCTAATATTGCCTTGAGCTCAGATAAAACGCTTCCAGCAATTGTTGTTGTTTCTTGTGAATGTGCCAACTATAATCCAATATCAGGGAAATCATCTAATGTGAACTCTACAACAACTGAAAAAATATGAAACTTCTTGTTTAGTATCCAAATTAACTAGCATTTGGATTTCCCCTATAGCAGAAAGGAAGTCTCTATCTATAGTAGACTTTATATTTTTCCTCAATATGTCCAAAATCAAGAGGGATATCACATTACATTAGGTGGATTACCACTATTCTGTAGTGTGAAATCTAACCATACGTCATATTGCTTGCATGGATAAGTGAGTTGAATTAAGGTGCACCCAACTAGAGATGCATACCCTTCGCTGATTTGGGAATCCACTGTGCATGAGTTCCCTTACTAATATTGGTAATTGCACCTCTAATCAGGTATCCAAAACTCAAAATATAAAAATTTTATTTTAGAAATTGATTATAGAAAAAAAGTTCAAAAATTGAAACTATTTATAAGGATGGACTACCCACTAACAACATGTGCACATGCAACCAAAGGTACAACCAAACATGTACCTTCAGATATTTATTCGTCGAGTGATGAAAACTTAGGACAAATAGAGGGAAATGATCAAGATCTAGTAGGATATGATACTTAAAAAAAACATTCTAGATGAAAAGGTAAGGAGAAAATTTTGTAGATGCATGGAAGTTTTTCTTGTTGAAGAAGGATCATGCTCTTATGATGATGAGAGAATATGAGACATAGAGGTGCCACTCAGGTATAAGCATTTGGTGAAACAATGAGTACCTAAGAAAATTCCTCCTATAGATGTTGACTTCATTGTCAACAATTGGACATATCACATTGCACCATCCTCCCTACATGGCCTGGGGCTATTTTCCATGGATGGAATAAATGTAAAATACAATACAGAAATTGAATTGATGGACTATGTCAAACCGTGTTACAATTATAACGATTGGATGCGACTGGTATGGTACATGTGAAGTATGCAGAGATATGCACTCACTGCAAATTGTATACATCTCATAAACAAGGATAAAAATAAGGGAGCGACTATCTCTATTGATGGAAGGACTAAAGCCTCCAGAAATATCACAAGGTTTATAAACAACACATGACCTGGGAAAATAAACAAGCAACCAAATTGCATATATGAGGGACGCGAAGAGAATCGGGTAGTCCTGTGCACAATAAAAAAGATAGCTCCCAGGGAAGAGTTATTAGTGGATTACCATTCGAATTGAATAGAAACATCGAATAATAGTGTGCAGTTACTTATGCAACACCTCTTTAAGAAACCTCTACTTATTTCATTATATTTTTTTATATTTAACATTGTCTTAGATATTTCACGGTCCCAATTTTATAATAACGTGGGAGGTTGATCGTTGATGTTGATTTTATTTGGGTGGCAAACAATTTTTTGTTATCGTTAACAATTTTTTAAATATTTGGGGGCTCTAATTATATTATAATGTGGTAGGATGATCGTGGAAAATGGTCAGCCACAAAAAATGTAAATGATTATCAAATTCACTTTCATTTTACGTGAATTTTATTATTTTCTTATATAATTTTGTTGAAGTAACATTGTTTTTGTTGAAATTATATGTAGTCGGCAGACCATGTTGATCATGATTCCACTGATGAGGAGGAGTTGTATTCATCCCCCGATCTGATGGTATTAATAAAAAAAAAAGATCATTAAAGTGAACAAGTAACTTGCTAGCTTATTAGATCGTTCAGATCAAAGTCTCGACGTGCTAGAAATGATCAATCTCCTTATGTCACAACTTAAAATATATAAGGTAATAACCATAATTTAAAGTGTTTTTTTCGAATGTACTCATATGTTCAATTATGAAACTATGTTTCTTAACTTTTACATTATCTCACGAAAAAACATTTTCTTTTTTATAAAGAGATTTTTGGAGCCTGTTCAACCTAGTGTTGGTAGCAATGGTGTTGCAGAGATGCCACAGAGTCTTGATGTGGGTTGTCATACAGCTTCTAGAGTACTATTTACTTCTCCATCTTCCACACCTAATTTAGATAGGAGCCATGAAACGCACCGCTAGACATCCACACATCGGTCAGACTCTAGAGATGGTGAAAGAGATGAGGTTGATGATGTGGTTGACATGGTTTCATTTCCTAGAGCTAGACGTGTGACAAGCACGAGGACCCTTCCATGCACATTTTTGGTCGACGATAATGGACTTCCATTAAAACAAAAAAGACTCCTAGGTAGTTTTTCATGTTATAATCATTTTATGTTGTCCATCTCATACACAAATCATCTAGATTATTATTTTTAAATTAATGATCATATATTTTTGTGTGTAGGAAATGACCATTTTTCTAGGAACCTAGAGAGAAATGCCTTGTTGATTTTTGGGGAAACCTTACGCATGAGGTGGAATTTCCAGAATTCCAACCTCAAAAAATAACTTATGGATTATCTTGAAGGCCTCTTTGGAGTAGACATGCTCAATAAAAAATCGGTCACCTCTGCAGCGAGTGATTATTTAAAATATACATGGGATGTTTATAGATGAAGATTGGCAGGAAATCCTAGGTATGAGTGTCCTCCCTCAATTCCAAAGAGGGAGTGGAAGATGATCATTGATGATGCAAAAGAAAATATATTGAAAAAATCAGGAGAAAAAATAACTGGTACCCCAAGGTAAATTACAATATTTTGATTTCAACACCATCTTTAATTTTCTTTCGATCTAAATAAAAGTGTGGTTATATATAACATACTTGAAAATTTTGATGATAGGTTTCCTGACACTTCGGAGGCAACCAAATAAAATATTTCCAAACATGGCCAACACAAGCTAGGCTAGGGCGGCTACTCAAGGTTACAGTCACGAATCGTAGGTACACAAACATATTAAAAATATGATTGTATCTCCTTAAAACTTTCAGGTAATTGCAGCCAAAAACATTAAAAAAACATACTCTTATGTAATGCAGGGTGATGACTTCGTAACTGAAACCATAGAGGAAGACCTCCAACTTGGTTACAAGTACAACTGTAAAGCCGTGGGTGATCGTAGGAAAATAATGGGGCAGACCCAAAGATCCAGTTTGTGGGATAAGGTAAATAAAAATTAGTCCACATTAACCTTTCATTACTTATAAAATACGTAAATGTTTGATATCGTTCATAATTTAATGTCTTACTTTGTTTTAATCAGGGGAGTAGCACTATCAGCGAAACCATTAGTACTAGAAAACAAAGCATTGATAGTGCAACGAGGCCAAAAGATCATGGTGCTCCCCAACATCCCCATCCCAGTGGGGTGCAACCTCATCCCAATGGGGTGTAGCCCCACGATATCCATGTGATTGAGGACCACGACGGTAAAATGGTTGTATATTAATCATATACTTAATAATTTTTTTCATTTCAATGGTAGAGAATGTTGTAGTTGATCCTCCTCGACCTAAAGATTAGGTGAACAAGGCAACCATTCCAAGGTAAATAATTACATTGTAGAGTTTTCTTTTAATATTAATGAACTACTTCAATGATATTTAAAAATTGGCCATATGAATTTAGTAGTTTTTTCTTTTGTAGGTCATGCCCCCTCATAGAAACCTCCACGCCATGGGTATGAGACCAGACGTGCTTGACGTGAAAGGACTGAAGCAACATCAGTTGTTAAAGATCACCCAGTAAACGAAGACATGGAGATGGATGGATTACTTAAGAACTGGAAAACACAAAAGAAGACTAAAAGAAATTTATGATGCGTAATAAATTTATAAGATAGATAGATGTACATTATATATCTGAACATTGAATGACACATATAATGCATTGACATTACAGATACTTTTTGATATGATAATATATACAAGGCTATTTCTATGGCTTGTATATATCTTTGAATGTAATTTTATTATACACTTAATGATAATTTCAACTTCTCTTAGTCTTGGTATATATTGATTCAATACTCGTTGGTTCTATTGGTTCTATTGGCCTTGAAATACAATTTCTACATCAATTTGTGGCTCCATGGATATCATCCTAGTGATTTGAAGGCATTGGTAAACGTGAAATTCAAGAGATTGAATTGTTCAAGTTTGGATTTAAATTTTACATGTTTGTTTGTTTGTGGGTTTCAAGAGTTCCAAACTTGTATGACAGTAGTAGACATAGCATGGGGCCCTTCATTCCATCAACCCCATCTCCTACATTGTCAATAGTCACGATCCTTGCTTCTACCACTAGAATTATTCATGTATTGATCCTTACAACATTTGAACCGATAACTAATATTTTTCATGGATCCAATTTAGATCATTTATCACTAGGGAAGGTGTTGGTGAAAGAAAGGCTAGTGATAGAAGTTTCTTATTGTAGATGTTTTTGACATAGAATTCACCTATTAACTTGCTTAGAGGTGAATATGGTTAATTAGAATAATAATACGAAGGGGAACCTGGGTAGTGTTTACCTAATGCGATTTGGTCAATAGTGATGATGCAGGCTTCATGGGGGAATGCATCACCAAAAAATGATAGAGATGATGACATGAATAGCATGCATGTAGTCATGGGTGAGAAGGATGTTGTAGTCTAAGGTTTTTGTGAAGATGTTAAGGAAAATTCCTTCATATTCATATGGTCACCCATCAAATGATTATTCGTAGCTCATGAATTCCCTAATAGTGGGGTAGTCTAACACTATTGGATTTATTACACTATTATATCTACATGTGGCCATGGCTCATGTATTCATTATTACTAATTGTAATTATGGCTAGAGTCATATTCTTTATACTTTTATTGTATTAAAAGGTGTGATTAAGGTTGACCTAGTCAAACTTGATATGTGGGCTCAATAATTCTCTTGGGGTGCCAGTTATTGTTTTGTGGGAACCCGATCTATAGAATGGTAATCTCTTTGTCTTTTAAGATATAATGTGAGAATCCAAGCAAGACCTGGTGCCTTGTGATTGGGATATGGAGTCTAGGAAACAAATAGGAACTTGAAAATGGATAAAGAAGATGTGACAAAACCACCAAACAACAAGTATTATCAGTGAAGGACAGATCTGATATATATGTAACAACCATATGAAATTCTCAACAAAGACACAACAACACATCCATAAACTTATTGCACCCACATAAGACATCAAATATGAGATTAGAGTAATAGAGATAACCTTCTATTGAATGATCAACCCCTTAAGCTATCTCCTTTAGAAGGGGCACAAGCTATCTCAATTATTATTATTTTTTTAAATAAATATATGTTTGTTGGGTCATATCAAGAGTACAAATTATCTTTGATATCTCATCAAAAGTTTAAATTCTTACAATAACGCCCTTGCATTATGAAGATCATGTATAATAATGTTGTTAATTGACAAAGTCCGAAGAACATTCATCCTTAGACACCTTATCAAGAACCCTATTGGCCTCCTCAATGTTTATTAATTCTTGAAAATACCATCCATTAATGTAGTAAATGTTACAACATTAGGATTGTAGCCCTTGGAAACCATCTCGTCCAAAACATTGTAAGCTTCCTCCCACCTACTTTCTTCACTACTTCAGTTTTTCTTATTCCAATTGCATGTGAACCAAATGATTTACAACACCCATCTCTTTTAAGATTAAACCAAATTTAGATTGTATATATAAACCCAAATGTCAACAATAATCATTGATCCAAGGAGTTAAAAAACATTTTAACAGAAAGACATTTGTATTCTATAACATTGGCACAATTTAATAGATAAAAAAAACTCCTCTTCTTGAATATGCACCCTCTCTACAAATATTAATTCATGCTAGTATCACATGATTTTCATAACTTTAAAGAGAGAGAGACATCCATTTTGTATTTTATTTTTATAACTTGGCACTTGAAAAGAAGTCTAGTTGAGTAAATCAAGGTGAAGGCCTTCATAATTTATCGATGTTATTGGTGATTATTTACACATAATATCTATTGTTCATGATGAATCTAATGTGTCACTTGGATTGACTTTTAGAGAGTTATTATTTTTGATTGCTTCACCTTAGCATGATCTTTAGGAAGAATGTCAAATCTTCATAGTCATCTCTCTCAACATCCATATGGTGTCTTAGAAAGTGAAACTCTTAGTGGAAACCACAAGACAAATAAGTGGAAAAACAATTCCACAAGTGACAACAAGCTTTTCCTACCATTTGTTCAAACCATTGCAACACATCTTTGCAAAATCCAACAATGGATATATATAGAAATGAAAAATAATGAAGTATTAATGTTTGTTTGAAGGCGAGTGGATTTTTTCTAATGCAATTTTTTTTAGTGTAGTCCTCAAAGGCCCACATAATATATGGCATGCATCCATATCAAGTAGAATTTTCTAACTAGATTATAACCATTGGTTGCACATAAATATGACCATAA
The DNA here is from genome assembly GCA_010110895.2 of Picea sitchensis. NCBI lineage: Eukaryota > Viridiplantae > Streptophyta > Pinopsida > Pinales > Pinaceae > Picea > Picea sitchensis. Next base: position 53,412 of record SNQJ01S0070014.1, read on the forward strand.
CTTGAATGTGTCATTTGCATTTCAAATGATAGGCCATCCCTTCAAGAAAAACATGAAATGAATATAATATTAGCATCATGGATTTCACTGCATACATAGTAGTTATTGAACATAGAATTTTTATCTTTCCATATCATGATTATAATTGTTGTATTTGGATCACCATTTTGTTGTTTCCTTATGGACCCATGTAGCATACTCCCACTTTTTACTCAATAACAATTCTTATGTTCTTAAGAAAAGATATGATCAAGTAACATACAAAAAATATAGCGGGTACTCCCTTAAATTCACCCTTCTTTCATGTGAGAGATATTATAGAGACATTAGCATAAACATGGATGAAAATTTGGGTGAAATTGATATAGCAGATGGATTACAAGTGTCATTAATAGCTCTTACAATGTAGGATATGAAATCTATCCCCTTTATGCCAATAGAGGCTTATAAAGGCACTTAAAACAAAAGATCTTGGTGTTTCTAGGAGAAAATTAATTTTCTTCATGTTAATAACTTTGTACTTTCCAACTAAGAGAAAACATGAAGTTCCATTTCATGATATCATTAGTTTGTAATAGACAGATGGGGAAAAATTGGTCCTATATCTCTTAATGCATGATTCTGCAAAATTGGTCCTTTGTTGTGACCTATTGGATTTCCTATGATTCCAAAAATCTTAGTATCTCTACCCAATTTCTTTATCTTCTATTTTGTTATTAGATCCCTCAATACTAGTTGACCTAAAGTTGATTCCTTCCCTACTCCCAAGGAGCCAAATGTAATTTATCCACCAAACTTTGAGAAAAGAATCCAACTAATTATCCCTCTAGTAGAAATCATTGATGAAATAATGGAAACTTGAGAGGGAGAAAACATTTGAAAACCCCAAGCCACATTGGTAACATTAAGATTTGAAACTATGATCACAAATTCTTGATTTTTGGATTTATTTCTTAAAGTTGACATTTTACATTGTTTGAAAGTGGCATTAATTATTCCCTCTATTACTATGAAACACCAATCATTCTACTCATACAGTTGAAATCTTAGTCATTCCTCCAGAACACACAATGAATTTTCCAAACATTTTCCCATTAAGCTCGAACTATTACAAAACCATTCTCCAGATCTTACTAAACTGAGCCTGCATATAATTAAAATGCGTACACTCAAAGCTTGCATATTGAAAAAATCATGGCTAGCTATAAGGGCTGGAAGGTAACATGTATAGGTTGTAAATATGCAGTCTCTATGTATGTGTTTCCTTCATATGCTTATGGAAAATTCTTAATTTGTAAAGGAGATTTAGATTCTTGCCTAATTTGGGAATTAAAATCTAACATTACCACATCAACATTGTAACACTAAAATCACAGAGTTATGATTATAGTAATTGTATCTGCACATACCCCTCTCTTAATCAAATAAATTCCATGCCTAGACTTTCTTTGCTGGAATGTTCCCAACCATATCCATTGAAAATCTTTTCATCAACTAATGATTCTTGTGATTAAAGTTAAATATTTGAGCATACAAATTTTGTCCCAAAACAACAATCCTTAATGACACAAGAAATGAGTTTCAACTTTGTCATTATTGACATTAATGCATCTCCTAAAATTGTTTGGAAGTGATTTTTTCTTGTTTAATGGAGAATAATATGAATGAATATAGAACTTAAGTAGCAAATGAACCACCAGAGGAAACACATGTTCTTAACCATTAGTCCAACTCAAGTTATTAATAATCAAAATACAAACAAAGATGAGTTTTAAAAGTATCTACAAACTACAACTAACTACGACTAATTAGGTCATTTCATTTTTGATATATTTCTTTTTCAGCATAGAGAACGTGTGTAATCAAAACAATTAAATATAAAATTTTAATAGTACCTAATACTAATATTACATGTCAAATATAAATGTACGCATAAATACTATATTTGGAAGGAGAGAAAACATCCAGCCTCTTAAAGAAGACTTATTTGGCAGTTCTTGAGTCAATTGTTTTACATGCCTTACATTAATGAGATTCACTTCCTATTCTTACAAGGTAAATTTTGTTCTTCCTTTTAGCCTCTTTATATTGGAAATCAACATGGATTTAGAACACAGATTTAAGACAGGACAAAGAGATGTTAGACCTTGACAATTTCATATTCAAAAGCTCGATGACAATTCACTGAGATATTTGATCATTTGGACTATATTGAGAAATGTTCTCCGTGAACAATCCGGTAATTACCCTATTCCTCATGACAACCTTCAACAACTTCTGGAGCCTTACAAAGAACATTTTCGATATAGTTAAAGTCAGTCTGCAACAAGTCTCTATATGGCCCCTCAACAAGACGCTTGGTCTTGAACTCAAGATTGGAACTAATACTTGAACATGTGACAAGAATCTCAAAGTTTAGACTATTCTGATCTCAAATAGCAGTCTAATGTTACACACCTGAACTGATATCAATGGATGTAAAGATCTCAACTAATTTTGATCACAAATTCTTGATTTCAAGGACATCAATTTTTTTTTTTAAATAAATATGTCATCGCTATTGCGACGAATGCAAAGATTCTTGTGACGAACTAGCTATACTATCGCCAAATTTTTTTCGTCGATAGTATAGCTAATTCATCGCAATAATATTTACATTTGTCACTCTTGCAACTATATCCTTTCCTTGTCTCTCTTGCCGATGAATTCCCTTGTTTGTCTCTCTTGCGACGATATCCAGTCTTTGTCACTCTTGAGACGATATCCCTTCTTTGTCGCTCTTGCGACGATATCCTTTCTTCGTCGCTCTTGCGAAAATATCCCTTCTTTGTCATTCGTGCGACAAAAATTGTTGGTCGTCTTTATTGCGATGACCAACATTGTTCATCGGGCTTGCGACAACTTCCTTGGGTATTCGCTCTTGCGACATTTTCTCAGGTTCGTCGCACTTGCCACAACACATGAAGAGACGTTTGGGAGACCCAAGATTTGTCGTAATATCCACGACATAACGTCTCAATAGAATTGAAAGAGCCGTCGCAAAATGACCCAAATTTACTAGTGTAGGATACATTGTGGAAGAACATTGGGTGCATGTAAACCCAACCAAGATATAAGTCATTTGTGATTAGACAACCTCAATGACTATGATAGATCTTTGTAGCTTCTTAGGCCTCTCCAACTTCTACCACAGGTTCATGTTGGTGTTCTGTCATGTGTCTTGGCCCTTAAGTCAAGTAACCAAGGGTGGAGATAAATACAAATTTTCATAATTTGAATCATAGCAGAAAGCATTCTAGGATATGAAACATTGCCTCTTTTCTGCACTAGTCCTCATGTTGCCAGATCTTCCATAACCATTTGAGATTGGGATAGATTCCTTTAAATATGCTATTGGTGATGTCCTCACTCAATATGTACATATAGTAGCCTATCATAGTGAAACATTATCTAATGTTGGTCATAGATATCCCACCTATGACAAGGATATGCATTCCATTGTGTAGGCATATCGACAATGGAAGAATTATATTCTAGGAAATGAAACGATCATCCACACTGGTCACAATCCTTTAAAATTCATGAAAACATAAGGAAATTTATAGAATGACCACCACTAAAAATATTCCACACACTTTCATAAATTCTAGTTAAACATTAAGTACAAGAAGGGAAACACCAACCATGTTGCAGATTGCCTCGGTCGACCCCCAGTTGTGGCACTCACCAAATTTCTTAACTCCTTTTGGCACTAGACCTCTGAGTGGCCAAAATTATACAATAATGACTCTAACTTTTCGGCTACGTATTAAACACTGAGTTCCAATAAACAAGTTCTAGAATTCCACCTCGAGGATGAACTCTTGTGTTATCTAGAGCATATTTGTTCTCCTTCAAGTGAGCATGAAAATATAATTTGGTAAGAACATGGAAGTTAGGTGGTAGGGAACTTCGTGGAGAATATAGTAGCAGTACTTTAGAAGAATTTATATTGGCCAAAGATTTAATAGGACGTTGACAAATATGTCAGGTTGTGCACTACATATGGCATCTCTAAGTTGTCCATTAAGAATAAGGGGTTATACACTCATTTTCCTACCCCAGACAAGCCTTGGGAGCCCGTCTCCATGGATTACATGTTAGGTCCCCCCCCCCCACCAAACATGGTCACAATTTTTTTTTGTGGTTGTCGATCAGTTCTCTAAGATGACCATTTTGACACCATGTAAAAAGAGTATCATAGTTGAGGCCACTACTAGGCTCTTCTTTGAGAATTTTTAGGTTCATTTCAATCTAACATGGACCATTATGTCAGATAGGGAGAATAGGTTCCTCAGTACCTTATGGTCTAACCTATGGTCTTTGATGGACACAATCTGACCAAATTTATCTCCTTTCATCTCTAAACATATGGACAAATGGAATTGGTAAATAGGATGATTTTTCATATCAGGTGCATGTACAACACCAAGAATCCATGTACATCGGATGAGTGCCTTCCACATTTTCAACATAGCTATAATAGATCCCTCCACAACTCTATAGGCCACAACCCTTTTCAGGTGTGTTTGGGGTTCCATCCACTGCCCCCCATTGATGGAGCTCTTCACATTCTATCTTCTCCAATAGAGTTCTCTCACACTCAAACCGAGGCAGGAAGAGTAGCCAAATTTGTTGAATAGATCCAACATCTCCAACAATAGGTTCATAATATCTTGGAGAAGGCCAATTCCAAGTATAAGAAATAACATGGCCAACATCGGGTTCCTCACAAGTTTCAAGTTGGTGACAAGGTGTGTTTGCATTTTCATAAAAAATGCCTCACAGCCCCGCATAAGAATTTCAGAAAACTTTGATACATTCCTTACACCATCACAAAGGATGTGGGTGACAATGCTTTCAAATTGAGTATTTCCCCTTTCCTTGGATTTCACCCATTATTTAATGTGGATTGGCCTCGACCATATTTCCCCACCTTTGTTGGACACCTTAGAGGTGCCTAAGACATTGGCCCCTATAGAACTCAACCATGACTGCACTGCATAAGATCCAGTGGATCATATCATGGACACCAGGATGAAGGGAACCTACTAATAGAACATATAACTCTAAATGGTTGTTAAAGTAGGACAACTACTTCAACAAGGCAAGTGGCTCACCAAGATTTAGATTCAAAAAACATTTCCCCATCTTCTAAGGGAACTTGATGCAATGGGGAACATTGCTTCCTAATGGTGAAGGACTAATATTGGTGGATATCAGTGGCCACCAACCTCTTCCATTGACTTATCACAATTCTCCATCTTGGTCATTTTTATTATGATTTTCACGTCCTAAACTTCTGGGGTCATTTTGAAGCCCTAAACGATGTTTGTTTTCCATTTGGGGGCCAGGGATAGAGACACCCTTCCTTGGCTCACCAAAAATTGTAATTATTAGTTAGATCTTTCCAACGAGCTACTGTGTGCACCAAATGAAGTTTGTATGCAAAATCCATGCCCCTATAAAGTTGGTGTATCAACTAACCACCTCGGGGCCTACAATCCTTTTGGCACCTCACCTCCTAGGGTTAGGGTTTTGGATCGTTAGGGTTCTTTATTTATGTTAAAATTCCATTATTTCGGCCTCTTGTGATATATTTTTGTGAATGAGCATAACTGGCATCTCTTTCTCTTCAAATATAAGCTACCACCATTCTAGTCAATTTGTGTTCTACATTATTCTAGTATTTTGTTCATTAATAGAAGTTGGGTTTCATTATATATTTGTACTATCTACTATATTTCTATGTTTTTTTCATTTCATTCTAAATATAATCCAGATCATTGTTTTTTTAAGAAACAATAATCATAGCACCAAAATATGGGCAATTACTAAGTATGTAATATAATATCAACACAAATCTTGTGGCATCTAAATTAATGTTTATCTTATACATATGGGATAGATATTGGAAATTTTCATTTGGTGAATGGTTTATTATTCATTTTGAACACAATGAATCTGAAACTTTATGGTCATGTGGATGACCTTGCACATTTTTTCCTTTAAATCTCTCTAAAATCATTCACTTACAACATTATTTGTGGATATAATCATCATATAATTCCAAGAATTTTGTGAATTCTATGGAATGCACTATGAATTTTTCATCACTATTTATTCATGTTTCATTGTTCAATATTGTTACATTGCATGTATCTTTGAGCATCTTTGGATAATCATTCACCATGGAAATGAGAAACTCTAGTTTTAACTAAGACATACATTCATAGCAGTTTTCTTGGATACTTGAGCCATCGACAATCACTGGATTTACAATTTAATTGGAGTATTTGTGTTAATCAATTGCATGCTTAATCACTTATTTCTCACGCAATGGGATATCTATTAGTATTTTTCATTTAGTGAATGGTTTATTATTGATTTTTAACACGATAAATATGAAATTTGATGGTCACGTGGATGACCTTTCACATTTCCCCTTTAAATCTCTCTAAAATCATTCACTTACAAAATTGTCTATGGATATAAACATCATAGAATCCAAATAAACATCATAAAATCCAAATAATTTTAATCAATTATATAAATGGTTCATCACTATTGATTCATGGCTCATTGTTCAATATTGTTGTTGGATTACTGAGAGGCGGGGGGTGAATCAGTAATAGCGTAATTATAATCCTTTTTCTTCAAATGTTATATCAATGTAGAATTATTATCCAATAATGGGCAATAAGAAACAAACAATCACACACATACA
>SNQJ01S0070015.1:14114-29894 GCA_010110895.2 Picea sitchensis
CATGAATTCGCATCTTGCGGTTCCTTAGATGGAGGTTCTTGTCACTCCAAGTCGTGATAGGCGAAGCTCCAAGATGGAGCTTAGATCAACGGTCCAGAACCCTTGGTGATATGATGGTCCAGATCTTATCGCGAGTTCGCATCTCGCAATTCCTGTGATGGAGGTTCTTGTCACTCCAAGTCGCGATACGCGAAACTCCGAGATGGAGCTTTGACATGCTCTGATCTTCTGCCACACGTACTTCTTGGATCAATGGTCAATATTTTATCAGGACTTTGCAACTCCATGAGCCTTCGTTGTGCCTGATCAACGGTCCATATTTGGCCTCGATCTAACGGTTGAGATTATTTCGCGATTTCACATATCGCGAATTCGAGAAGTTAGGGAACCTCGTTCCTTTAACTTTCCAGTCAGCGACATGACGATCTTCCACCACGCGTCCTCTTGATCAATGGTCCATGACTGTCCCCGATGGACGGCCAGGATTCCTTCACAGTTTTGGGGAGTTGGATGACTCTTGGACTTATCTGCCTTGCAGCTTCACCATATCTAACGACTATTGAGCCTTCGTAGATACCCCAGATCCTACGGCCTAGATCTTCTCGATATTTCGTCACTTCGCGATTTCGTCCACCTTCGCGATTTCGCCGCTTCGCGATTTTGTCCACCTTGTGATTTCGTCACTTCACAATTTCGTCACTTTGGTGGTGAAGTGTTTCGACACTTCAACTCCCGATATCTGAAATTATAAAATGGAGTTTACTCTTCCATTATCATTGTGCTGCTGATCATGCTGAACTTTGCCATCGTTGTTCTTGCCATCAATGACAAGCTTACTCCCAACTGTAAACCTTCCAACAATATATATTGGCATGATTCAAATATGAAGAAAAAAGGGCTTTCTAAGTACATTGATGACTTATCATTTCCAGTACATGCATGTTTCTAAAATTATGACTGGTAGCAAGAAAATAAGTAAAACAAACAAATGTTGTTAACACAAGAACCAACATTTGTTCTATTGATTGTTGTCACACAAGAACCAATCATAAGAAAATTAGCCGCCACTCATGTATCTCATCACGAAATGATTTATTATTACACATCATCATCATGTAAAGCCACACCTAAGATGTCAAAAGCCTAAAAGAGAATTCATGCAAAGTTGCATGAGGACATGCAACAAGTTTAGTTGGGGGGAATGTTGGGTCACAAAAATACGACACTTTATTCATCTTTCATATACCATTTGTCGCCTTTATTTCCATTTCATTCTTCCATAAAACCATAATTATCATCACTTTCATAAAAACCTATGGGTTTACATTTCCATTTTCCAAATTATTTATTTTGAGTATTTTTAAGAGAATTTGTGATTAAATACTATAAAATTAACATATTTGCATTATATCTCAAAGTTGGATGAGTTTTGTGATGACTACATGCATATTTGAAGATTTTCACAAAGTCAAAAGTCACCACCTAGCTTCAAATTCGAATTGCATCTTCAAGTTTTGATTTGGAGATAATCATTCAAGCTAACTTCAAGGAGAAGATCATGGATATAATATCTTATCCAAGATATTTGTGGAGGATTTGAAGGGATAGGTTGAGAGAAAAGTGGATCTGTAATTATGAGTTTGTTATCTTCATTCATGTATAAATAAGAGGGTTCTCTCCTCATTTGAAAGGAGGCCTCTCTCTAGAAATAGAGAAACAATGAGATAGTTTTTATTTTCAGAGTTAGATATGGATCTCATCCTTTTGTAATTAGAATGATGCTTTTGGAATAAAGAGTTGGATTTCTTTATGTTTTGAGTTGTTAATTTAGTAGTTTATGTGAGCTCACATATAGTTCTCATTTGTCTTTTGTTACATGCTTTAATAGATTAGTTGCTAATTTTCATGCTTTCTTGATTTAGTTTACTTTCAATAAGATTTCATGTGCTTTCATAGATAGGTTTACTTTCATATAGTTTTAAGTTTTTCTTGAATTTAGTTTAGATCATTTTGCTTTTTCTTAGATTTAGATTCAATGACAGTAGTTTAACATGTTTCTTTTCAATCATTATCATAGAATAGATTGCTTTAGCCCTGCATATACTGTGCTTACATCTCTAAGTTTACGAACTCCGGATTGATAATTTATGTCGCAATTACTATCATATAATTAGCTGGACACTCAACATTTAACCCTCTTGTCTTTGGTCTTTCATTATCATTTATTCCTTCAACCTTTGCAGCGTCTTTTGATCCATATGCCTTAGTAGCGCATTGGTCTAAGACCTCTTGCATTGAGTAACTTGATCACAAAAAAACTTCTAAACTTTGAACAAATTCTAACTCTTACTAACCCTAGCCTAGACTAATCCTACTAACCCTATTGTTGTTGTCACTGATCCAGGGGGTCAAATTTTGCTCAAAATTCAAAGTGCTCGGAATCACTTCAACTTGAACGGGTGCGTAGACCTCGTCGTCACGGACCCAACGCAGCTTGTTTGGGTTCAAATGGATGTCGAATGAGAGAGATATCGTGTTATGTTCAAATCGTCAAACAGGCAAAAAAAATGTGTGCTGACTGTACAGTCCGTACGGATGTTGACGTGGCAGGGCCGTACGACACGTGGCAGGTGTTGGTTGGTAGTCGTGTGGACGAATTGGCATCCGACACGTGGCATGTTTGTGGAAAATGGAATGATGACACGTGGCCCAATCAATGGCCGCCACATGTCACCTAGACAGTGGTTTAAAACTTATGTAGTCGACAGGACTCGACCTCGCGACCTTCGGGGCAAGGGGAAGAGCTTTGGGAAGGGTCGCCCAACCGGCACGCCCACCTATGGTTCTTAACATATATATATGTTATAAAATTTATTTGAATTGCAAATGTTTTGAAATGGGGCGCGGTCCAGGCCGGGGCTAAGCCCTGGCCCCCGGTCATATATATATGCCATGTAACCACCAGCGCGCGCGCCTTCCAACCCCGTTACCATATGGTTTAAAACCTTGGCCCTTTTTGTATGTGCACGTGGTCACATGGTGACCCATATGTCCACGGGTTTTGGCGGTTAGGGGCTAGGCGCACCCTAACCGTCCTACATTTCGCATTGTTTTGCGGTTGTGCTCGGTGCTAGGTTTTAACACAAATATGCACGTCGAGGCTAGGTTGAGGAGGCAGAGGTGCATTTTGGCGATCCAAAGACAACAAGTTTGAAGGGAAACATCCAGGAAGCCTATCTTCTTCAATTTTTGGCCAAACGAGGTGCCGAAAAAGCCCAACTAGGGGTTTTTGGATGTTCTGAAGCCATTGGAGCCATCTATTTGGAATTTTGAGCATTGTAAAGCACACATTTTAGCACTTTGAGCAAATAATACAAAAGATCCATTGGAAGCTGGACCAGGAGATGTAGCCCAAGAGAGGGGTGAACTCCTTTATCATTTGTTGTTTTATGTGTTTTTTGTTCACTATTATTTGTTGTTGATTATATGCATCTTGAATATGTAATTTCTATAAAAGTTGTGTTTGCAAAATTGATCCATTTGCATAAGAACACTTGAATTAAAACTTGCAAATATTTTCAAGAATACAAGTCTTTATCATTTTTAGATCAGTCACCTTCTTATGCTATAAACACCTTTGTGCAGCATTTGTTTTACCTTTAAAGAAATTGAATGATTGGTTAAGGCATTGTTTCTAAAGTGTTGATATTGTTACATTGAATGCCAAAGATTCTTTAGCATTTATTGAGAAGTGATATTGTAATCATTTCTATTCTAAAAACATCAATTTACTTCGTCAATATTATTGCTCAATTGCTTATTATCATAAAGTCATTGATTACATGAAGTACTAACCAGCGAGTAATCTTGCACATGTATATTTTCTTGGTTGCTTTGTCTTGGGCAGGTACACTTCTTGGTTACAACTTTGGTTACTTTATCTTTATTGGTTGTTTAGCCAAGACTTTCTGATCAGGTGGTGACTTGTGAGGGGGAAATTATCACTTAGGCTTCAAACCTTTTCCTTCTCAAAACCCCAGGTCACTGGGGACGTCTCCCTTGGGCTTTACCTCCCTAAACAGAAAGAGCCATCCCATTGAGGTGACAGTGGTGGGATTGGTTCAGTTATGCCAGTTTGATCTCCTTTCATCTGTCTTTTACCATAACTACAAACTGTGCGATAACATGGAAGAAAAACCAATAAAAACTTCCTTAATATAGATAGTCAATACAATGCCAAGATAATAAACCAAACACTAGAGAATATCCTCTACTGAGAAACGCGCTTCTCTCTCTTCCTTCTTCTCCAACTGCAGCTACCAAACTTGCGCTCTGGATGATTGAAATGAGTGAGTAAACAAATGAGGCATTGACTTCCTTTATTTATACAAACTGGAAAGTGCTGAAAAGGTGTCTCTTCGCTGGGTAGGGCCGACTTGTCTTCTAAGTGGTTAAATCATCAACAACAACAACATCGCAACACAAAGGCTGGAGTATGATCAACATCAACACTATGCTGGAAATATTCAGCACGAAGCTGACATCTCAACAACATTAGCACAAGTCTAGAAATATTCAGCACGAGGCTGGCATCACAACAACATCAACACGAGGCTGGAAATCTTCAGCACGAGGCTGGCATCACAACAACATCAACACGAGGCTAGAAATCTTCAACACAAGACTGGAATCACAACAACATTAGCACGAGGCTAGAAATATTCAACACGAGGCTGACATCACAACAACATCAACACGAAGCTGGAAATCTTCAGCGCGAGGCTAGCATCACAACAACATTAGCACGAGGCTGGAAATATTCAGTACGAAGATGGCATCAAAACAACATCAACACGAGGCTGAAAATCTTCAACACTAGGCTAGCACCAACACTACTCCCCCTTTCGAGGGAGGTCCTTTCGGACTACACCAAGCTTATCTCGAAAGTGCTCAAACTTTACACAAGATAGAGGCTTGGTCAACACATCAAAAACCTGTTCATCCGTGCTAGCATACTGGAGATGTATGGCTCCTCTCTGCGCCATATCACAGATGTAATGATATCAGATCTCTATGTGTTTTGACTTGTCATGGAACACAAGGTTCTTTGTCATCTTTATGCAACTCTGGTTATCACATACGATCATGGTTGCTTCCATATCCAAATCGAATAGACCTGTCAACAACTTCTGAAGCCATATGGCTTCATAACTAGCGGAACATGCAACAATGTATTCTACTTCTGCCACGATGAGAGCAATGCTTGATTTCTTCCTACTCTGCCATGAGATCATAGCTGACCCCAGACTGAAACAACATCCTGAAGTTCTATTTCTATCAGAGACACTTCCAGCCCAATTTGAATCGGTATAACAACTCAGTCTGAAGTCATGATATCCATTATAACTGAGACCAAAATCTAATGTACCCTTAAGGTACCTCATCACATGTTTTTCAACAACCAGGTGAACACATCTAGGCTCTACCAGAAATTGACTCAAGGTGTCCACAAAAAAACATACATATCGTCTGGTGTTCGTCAGATACATCAATGATCCAATGATATGTCTGTACAACGTAACATCAATCAATTCTGACGAAGTATCAACCAAGAGCTTCAACTTTGTTTCCATGGGTGTATTCATGGATTTTCACTCCAACATATCAAATTTCTTCAGTATTTCAACTGCATACTTCGAAGGACTTTGGGAAGGATTACCCCATGTCGGTCCCGTGGGGATAGGCATAGTGGTTTGTCCGGGGTTCCATTGATTGTGAAAAGAATTACCCCAGATTGACATTCTGGACGAGGGAACGGATCCCTACCAAGAATTCCAAGGCCCTGATGCAAAAGAAGTTCCTAGGTTTGCCCCCTGTGCAGGAATAATACCCTGCATAGGAATAGATTGTCCAAAACTGGGATTGCCCCCAATCGGGAAAGCGGTTGACGAGAAGGTGTTGTTACCAAATGTTTCATTCAAAGAAAATGGTGTCGAACCTACCGTCATACTATGTGAAGGTGGTCCTTGACTCCCCGCTCCAAATAAACTACTGTGTGTAGGTTGCCCGGCGGATTGTTGATGTGAGCCACCGAGTGAAGGGGACGGAGGAGGTATATGACCTCCTCCGTAAGGGAAAGCATTAAAAGGAGCAGGAGTGCCCCCCACGTGACCTTGCAGAGGAGAGTTAGAGCTCCCTGGCCCAGACCTAAAGTATGTAAAGTGGAGTAGGAAAGTACAAGACTTGTACCTGAACTAGGCATCCCGTATGAGAACGGAGGGCCTGTCGTACTTGGTGTAAAATGGGGTGTGACCACCGTCGAAGATGGTATTGGACCACTATGCAAGGTAGTTGCGGTCGAGACCATGGTGGTTCGGACCGATGACGGTGGGTTAGGAGGTGGAAACTCTCCCGTGGTGACAACCATGGTGGGAATTGAAGAATTCCCAGAAGAGGTAACAACATTTGTTTCCATTGTTGTGTGTGACACTGTCTATTGGGCGGGCATAATTTCTTGTGACCCAGTCGCTTCAAAAGACCCTTGTTGGTCTAGCTTTCGCCTTAATGGTGGCGGGGGTGGCTCCAGTGTAACCAGCGACAAGCCAAGAAGCCTTCGTGACTGGCGGATCTCGGGATCCTCCACTGTGTGAGAAGATCCAAGACACTCTAGGGTAGTCTAAATGTTCAAAAGTAACACACACTAAAAAAGTTCCTAGGAGATAAGATAGGCAAACACTAAATTAATTGGAAGAACAGTTACAACAACCAACACTAGAGCAACTTACCGGTGCAAGTGCAACTCGAAAACGGAAGCACCCTCCGGGTATACTCTACAAAGAGTGGCCTAATGTTTGTCCTAGGTTCCGCGGTATACCCCCGCAGTCACCTGTGTATGTCCTTAAAAAAGATGGGCAACTAGGTTGCCAGCGTGCGAATAGTCACCAGGCGGGTACAGTCGAAAGTCGGGTAGACCACAATGAGCAGGGTATCGAGCCCGAAACCTATGTATCGAGAGCAAATGGTCTGGAAGACAACTGAGGACCTCGAACGGATTCGAGACCCACGAAGCCTTGTGGCAAATGCAAACGACGGAATCCCAAGACAAGCCCTCTATATGTGTTCTCCACTATGATTGGTCCAGTTTTGGAGGGGTTATCTCCGCTACCTTTCTGCATGCGACCTCGTGTTTATCCCCTATGTTAGAGGGGGGTCCCGGATAAATTTCACGATATTGGACTTGGACACTCCCTAACTCAGACTCCAATGTTTGATTTGAATGGCCTTGAAGAGTTTCTTCTCCAACCTAATCCAAGGCCCTAATCCTGAACTAGTTGGTTAACCCTACAAACATGAAAGTCTAATAAATTTTAGATTTTAGCGTTAATTTTATGGATTTGTCTTATGTCAAGGGGTATGGAAGTGAAACTGATGATGTGTAAAGGATGAAAGAAAAAATGAGTAAAAAGTTGGAAACAATTTTTTTTTGTTTTTGTTTTTATGCAAAATTTCAACAACTTTTCAAAAAAAAAAATTAAAACTTTTTCTAAGATTTTGGACAGCAAATTCACAAGCAATTTCACTCGACTATGAGCTACTTATGATCTAAGTGAACTACAAAAACTTATGAAATAAACGACTTTTCCCTGGCTAATAATGCAGAAACACACTCTTCAACCAAACAAGAAAATAAAAAGAGATTTTTTTATTATTTAAATGCTAATAAAGAAAAAAAGGAAAAATACCGACAAACAAAAACCAAGAAAAACAATTATGGCCTAAGCGCAGATCGCAGAGAATCACTTCAAGAAAGCACACACTAACAACTAAAAAAAAAAATGACTCTCGCACTTGTCTAAAAACCTTAAAAAATTCTTTCTTTATGACAACTTTTTAAATGAGAAAAAGCAAGCTAGGGGTAAGATTAATCCTAAGCTAATGACTGCTAAGACAGAGATTCAAATACCTGAGAGGTATAATTCTCATCAAGGGAATGGATGACTACCTTACCCTCAACAAAAACTATCATGCACAAGCACGCTACTATTAATCCAACAACAAGCGTGTGAACGCGAGCTGTATAGAGACAGAGGGCATGTACACGCGGGCTGACCGTGTACAGGCCGCGTGTATCTTTAAACTCTGAAGAAAAACTAAAAACAAACAGACCAAACCAGGAAGAGACCACTAATATTCATAGTCAGGGTCTCCTAAAGGCTTAGACACACAATGAAAGGAAAAAAGCAAACAATGAAAGGAAAAATAAGACTGCAAACCAACTAATCGGAAACAAGACTGCAAACAATTAAGACTCGGAAAAAATTCCATAAAACCCTTGAAACTAACTGATCATAACAGGGAAGAGGATGACTGCCTCAAAAATTCTCTGGACTCTACACGCTACTGCTACTTCTTCAGCTAGCGTTCGCACGCGGGCTGTAAGAGAGTAGGACGTAGGTACACGCGTGCAGACCTTATGCAGGCCGCGTGTACCTATGTGGGTCTCGAAAAACATAGTCAAGCAAATAACAGAGAAAGATGGTATGGAAAACCAGACTCCCTGCTAGCTCAAACCTTACAGAAACTAAAAGAAAAAATAGGCAAGAAAAACTAGTCTTTTAAACTACCCAAAAACTAAATAAAATTCCAGGAACCTTAAAGACTCCCCAATACGACCGCCAATTATGTTGTGAGGGAAATCTCCTTACGAACTAGCAAATAGGGTTAAACTTTACATGCAGATATGACCTAGAGAAAAATTACTTTCTACCTTCATCCCTAGACTTAAATCCCATTTCTTTTCAGTAAATGTATGACTAGATCAACCTACCTCGTTCCAGGCGTTTGATGTTGATCCCTTGTCGTACTTGATTACTTGTTCACAGTTCTCCTTTCCAATGTTGACCTGCATACAAGACAAGAAACAACTACACATGCATATTACCTATAGACTAACGGGTTAGAAATTCAAACGTGTACTTAACAAACTATGAATAACTCATGAATTGGGATGGGAAAAGCACTTTCTTTATTACTTTGAATGAGTCAGCTTACAAAAGTTGAGACCAGCCCCTGCTCCGCGAACCTGATCCTGGGCTCCTCTTCAACTGTCCTCCAACTGCTTTTCTTTGTATCTCCTTTGTCACAAGAAAGGCTAAAGGGTTGGGACAATGGGAATACGTAAATGGGTAGAGTTTCTTTGCTATATTCTTCCTCCCCCAAATGGAACCCCTACCCCTTATTTTATAGGCTAGAAGGAGCTAGGTATTTGGACGAACCCTCGGCCATGTATGGCTAGGAGTTTCAGTTAACTCATACATAGATTTTGTGTTCCGTCGGCAACTTTCATTTTTTCGTGCTTTTGTCGGTCCACGCGGGCTATTTTAGGTCAGCCGGCGTGTACACGCGTGCAGTAATGGAGTAGGGCGCGTGGGCCTTTATAAAAGAGGGTTTTTTAAGAGTTGTTCAGCAGTGCTTTTGACAAATAAGGGATATGAGATGGCCTAATGCCAGGTAAGCATGTGTGGTGCAATTTAGGGTTATAACAGATGCCCCCTAATGTGTGAGGTCAGAAGAGCATCTGATGGTCTAAATACATTACCAATCTTTACTGATGTGCTAAACGATTGAGCCCAAGGATCAGGAACCGGGAGGCATCGTCCGCAAAATAACAAATGTCTCACCGAGGTGGGCATACCCATGCTCAGGATAAAATAGAATCATGGCTACCAATCAAATACATTGTAGATCCATGTCATATAACCATATAAAGAGTAGCCGCGAACAATACACATCGGAGCTACATCTCAAAATCAGAAAGATATACATAAAGAGTATCCATCTTCTATAAGTTGATTCGGCCTGATCGTTGAAGACGAGGTCTTCAGAGCTCAAGCAACAACTTCAAAATCTTCAAAACTTGGGTAGGAGTGTAATATGAGTGTACGACTGCACTACCTAGAGGTCTTCGATGGCTCGTCGGTCATGGACTTGATGATCAGACTGAAAGCTTCATTGATTTCGAACAAGGACTTGATTGGAGATTCAGGATGGTCGGGCATGACGGCAAGAGACAAAATAAAGAGGGGCCGACTCAGGCTTGGTGATAAACTTCCCTTGGACAATAGCACGACAAATGATGAGACTCAGGCAGCATGGCATTAACATAAGTTTACGAGGAATGAGGCAACGAAAACTCTCCATGTGTTTGGAAGAATAGCCAAACAAGGGAGGACATAGCTCTATGAAGCAAGAACAACTTCCTAAGGTCATATTAAATCCTAGGGTTTGATGAACAAACAGACATATGTGCTTTATCCAAGGGCGACTCATTATGCTGCCAATAAAGAAAATACTTTTCCCTTCTTCTTTTTGGGGTATATTTGATTTTTTTGTCCTTTTCAATGATTTTGGAAAAAGAATAAAGAAATGTTACGTTACAAAGGAGGAACGAGTGTTGCAAACATACAAGTTCAAGGCACAAGGACAAGACTGATGTTCAAAAGAATGATACTCGGGAAAAATCCTCCGGGGGCCAAGGGTGTTAAAATGCAGAAGCAAACTGTTACAAGGCTGATGTATAAGGTATGCAAACGCAGTTAACAAAACACACAATGGTAACATCCTTCGATGTAAGTTTAACAAGCCTAGAGAAGGTAAACTCGGTGGTTTTTCATGTTTAGAGAGTCTGAAAAAACATAAAAGGAGACTCCATTGGGGTACATTTTTCGAAGGTAGTCTAGTCGGTTCAAAAAAGGGGTAAACTAGCACCAACAAGACGTCTATTCAAAACCATTTTAACGAGTGTGATAAAGACAAGATCACTTGGCCATTTTTTTATTTTTAAGGAGTCTGAAAAAGAGCTTAACTATGGACTCCGTCAGGAATATTCTTCTGGACCAATTTAACGAGTGTGAAAGAATAAAGTCACTCGATGATCTTTTCAATTTTAGGGAGTCTGAAAAGAGCCTAACTATGGACTCCATGGGGGTTCCTTTTTCGTAAGTTTAGTCCCTCAGACCCGAAAAAGGGATAAAATTATACCTAAGAGTACTCTTCTAAAGAACAGAAGTTCCATAGAGTATACCTTTGTTCATACAATTGACCATCCGGACCGAAAAAGGGGTAAACTACCGCCGGACAGACGTGACTTCAAATTTCAGTTTAACGAGCGTGATAGGCCACAAGATTGCTCGACAATCTTTTCATGTTTAGAGGGTTTGAAAAGGGCTTAAAAGGAGACCCGTTATTTTTTGGGGAGTCCTGAGGGTGAGGCAAAGAGAGAAGAATCATGCAAATGAGGCTCAAACTTGTATTCAGGAAGAACTACGAGGACTCCCGAGCCTACAGTGTTTTTAGAGACAGCATGGACACCATAATGCAACCAGGATCTACCTAGGGCATCCATGTTCCGGTAAGATCTACCGCCAAGTTGTGACACTTCTAAATCAGATATGATGGTTCCATGCCACAACCTGACGGGATCGATCCTATGGCAGAGGAAAAAGACAACAAGATACAAAATTTGGGGTAGTAACCTAACCTATATGCTCAAGTTGATTCTCGGGAAAATTTTCCATGGACCGTCGAAAATTACTCAAAACTCTCAAAAACTGTCCCAATACCCAATCAAATCCTTCCGATGCAACTCTTGAATCACTCTAAATGATTTTTGGTATAAAGAGAATGATAAGGGAGGCCAAAAAAGTGACAAAAAGAGGCCAAAAAGTCTATAAATAGAAGCTGGCAGCTCATTATCACCATTGCTCATTTGGAAATTGACTCTGGAGCCAAAAGACCCCATTTGATAAAAACGGTGATTCTGGGAGCTACAGTGGACGAAACGAACTTTCGTCTGGACCAAGTAAGTACAAACTCCCCCATCTAGCTATTCAATTCTTTATTTTTTCTTTGCATTTCATTTTTTGGGTGGGCGTCGACCTTTAAAAGGTCGGCCCTAGGTCCACACGGGTTGTCTCTGGACAGGCCGCGTGTACACTCGAGAAGGGTAAAACCTACCCACGTGTACACGTGACTATCAGCTAGACAACACGCATGGACCTCCCTTTATAGACAAAAAAGATCAAAAAGCACTCACCCACCCTCCTGAACCTTATTGTTTTGGTAGGATGTATGTCCACTGGAGGGAAAGGGAGCATGAAAAAGTTGGTGAGTTGGTTGCAGAAGATGTGAATGTTGTGGTCGCGTTAATGCAATGTGGCTTGTTAAAGTTCTTCCTATGCCCTTTTATGCGAGCACAACCGAGGCTACTGAATGCCTCGGTTGACTATTGGCACCCTGATGCAGAGGCTTTCATGCTAGAGGGGCAATCACTGGTGCCCACCACCGAGGATATCTACTTTTTTACTAGCCTCTCAAGGAGAGGGGAACCATTCAACTTCAGGACGTTTCCGTCGGGGCCGCATAACATAGCAGAATTGATAGCCTTGTACTGTGAGGCTAGGACAAACCGTTCGAGATCCCAGGGCCCTATAAGCAAGATCACTAACCTATCGCTGCAAGCGATATTATTGCTCATTGGGCGGATTACCGGTTCAACGGCCTTGCATCAGGCGTCTCGCGCACATATGAACTATGTTGTCCAGTGCTTGAATGCACAAATTTTCGACTGGAGTACTACACTGCTGGAGTGCATGAAGAGGCAATTGACAGATTGTCGTCACCGAACACAGAGGAACTTTGGATTCAAGACTATTTTGTGTTTGTTCTTTTTCAAGAGAGTTCCGAGTTTTAGTCCTCGGGTAGTGGTACGAGGCCATCAGGCCTCGTATCCTGCATTGTGTAGATGGGTAGTACTGCTACCACGACAGGGTGGTGGAAGGACTAATGAGTCATTTGATAATGACTTTTTTCCCTGGTTGTCGCGGCAGATCCCTGTGATCGAGGATTACCCATATGCAGGGATAGACTTTTCGAGAGATCCTGAGATACCCGTTCCTCCTAGTGAGGAGCGAGGGGAGATGGGTAAGTCTCCACCTTTGTAGTTTTTTTTGTGTGTTTTAAACATATGTAATTTTTATGTTGTTTTGTTATATATATCATTTTTTTTTGGTATGCCAGAGTATTTGACGGATATACGTTTGTTACTTGCAGATGTGGGACCAGTGAGACCTGTCGATTATGCAAGGAACAAGCGTCGTCATCGGCCAGGGGCCGCAGCCGCCGCTACCGAGGGACCAGCAGTAGCAGGAGACCTCCTAGCCGGGGAGGCTGAGAGGGTACTTAGATGAGTTGAGCAGAACTTTAAAGCACTCACTCGCATAGTCTCGATGGCAGAGATTGAGGACCTGCCACCATCCATGTAACTTCATGTAGTGGGGGCACCTCGGACGTGGGTTTGATTGTTTAGGCATTTAGCCCATGCTGTGGACCAGTATAACAGGGCCCACAGGCCCTGAACCTATTTAGACATTTTCGTGCCGCGGGTACTACTTGTATATATTTTTTGAGGGCACAAGCCCTGTGACTCGTTATTGGTCCTATTTTTGAGGTGCTTGCGTCCATCGGTGTACTTTGGTTACTTTATGATATTTTATATTTTTTTTGGTCTTTTGTTTCTTATGGATTATGTGTAAAAAAATGTATTTTACCTGTTTATGTGAATGTGTTTTCATATGTGTGCAAGATGCCAATCTAAAATTTGATTAGCTAGAGTATCTGTAACTTGGTTTAATCTCCTAGGAACATGAAAATATGTAATATAATCAAAGTTTCATTCTAAGAGATGTACCCTAAGGAATCGTCGATGTAAAGTTGGATCATGAACCCGGTATACTCTATTTAACTGAGACACAACCAATTGAGCGTCGAGATAGACCCGGAGATGAGAGATACCCAATGACAAAGCGTCACGAAGCAACTCAATAACTGCACTATACTCGACGACATTATTTGTGGTGTCACCTAAGCATATACCTCTAGAAGATAACAACTGGCCTTGAGGTGTAAAGATTACCCATGCTACGGAGGCAAGCCTCTGAGTGTGCCGACTAGCACCATCTGCATACCCAACGAACACCTCAGAATCACTTGAAATCTGTCACATTGACGAAAGATAACATCAATGACACGTCCATAACACTTAAAAGAAACTAAAAAGTAATAGTACAAAGACTACATATGTTACAAAAAGTTACCCACAGTGACCTACCTATGAGTAATACTTCTTGAGGTAGAGCCCATTTCTAGGCTCCGCCAAAGCATTCCCTTCGAAATCAAACAAACGATAAGCGCCCTTTTTTAATACCTCTTTTATGGTGAAAGGTCCAAACCACATGGGTTTGAATTTTCCTGCCCCCAGGGGGTCCTTATCTTGGTCATAGACCAGGACAAGGTCACCTTCAGAGAAAATTTGAGGACGAACGAACCTATCATACTGACACTTGACCTTATGTTTGTGAGCCTCGTTGGCCATGGCCGCATCACGACGCTGCTCATTGAGCTCCTCAAGGTATACTAACCGTTCTTCAAGTGGAGAAGTGTCTGTCAATAACTGTATTGCCAATTTTAGAGACGGGATCTGACATTCGATGGGCAAGACTACCTCCAGTCCGTAAACGAGTTGGAAATGTGAGAAACTGGTTGTACTCTTAATAGATGTTTGGTAAGCCCATAATGCTGAGTATAACATCAAATGCTAATTTGACTTGGCTGAGTTGATAGTTCGTTATAAAATGGTCTTAAGAGTTTTGTTTATAGCTTCCACTTGCCCATTGGCTTGGGGGTAGTAGGGTGATGAATGTTCTTGCCGTAACCCAATCCTTGATGTTAATTCAAACATCATCTGGTTCTGAAAGTGACTGCCATGGTCAGTGACAATTTCCCTTGGGACGTTGAACCTTGCTATGATCTGGTTGAATAAAGAGAGAGATGCAGTCTCTCCATCATCTTTAAACATTGGCATCGCTTCAAGCCACTTTGTGAAGTAGTCGATAGCTACGATGATATAGCGATGCCCCCTTGCTGAAGGAGGATTGCATGTGGTGTAATCAATCCCCCACTTGGTGAAGGGACCAACTGTGATGACAGGAAACATGGGAGCGGGATGTGCCCTCATCTTCCGCGAGAAGATTTGGCACGGATGGCACTTCTTGACCAATTTTATACAATCTTTGATAAGTGTCGACCAGAAGTAACCTGCTCGTAGAATCTTTTGGGTTGTTGCCAACCCAGACAAATGACCACCACAAGCTTCGGTATGGCAATCGTTAAGCATGATAATTGCTTCCTCATGAGTGAGACATCGACGTAGGATGAAATCTACACCCCTTCGATACAACGTATCATCGAGTATGAGATAATTCTTATGTTGATGGCGTATACGTCAACGCTCATCACGAGAAGCAGAAGTGGGGCACTTCAAAGTTTGGAGATAGATAAGTATATCTCCATACCAGGGATCTGAAGATGTGATAAAAAACATATCTCCCCAGATATGCGATTCTTCAAGCACAACGTCACTTGACTCAACCGAAAGTTCCGAAATGAGCTCTGCGAAGACCAGTGACTTCTTGGACTTTGCTGAAACGAAGTCTAAGTCAAACTCCTGGAGGATGACCATCCATCTACTGATTTTTCCACCTATTACCCGTTGTGTCAACATGTACTGAAATCGATTCACCACAGCAATGACGGTGGTCTTGCGAAACAGAACATAATGACAGAACCGTTGAACAACATGAACTGTTGCCAACGCAAGTTTTTCGATATGAGAATAATTGAGTTCCGGTCCTACGAGGCCTCGGCTCAGGTAATAGATCACGT
>SNQJ01S0070016.1:0-26198 GCA_010110895.2 Picea sitchensis
ACCGGTTCGGTTCTGATAACTTTGGTCACACCAACTAAATAAAGCAAGCATCAAAAATTACAACTCCTACTCATCTAACACCATGAATAAAATCCCTAAGAAAATTTAGTACAAATAGCTCACAATATTCTCTGTTGATATAAGTTAATAAACTGGTTGGTGTTTATAAAGATTAGGTTTTTGCTGACAAGAAAAGTATGCCTTCAGAGGCAGCCCAAACTCTGTTTAAGTAAAAGAGCAAGTTTTCTATATAAATGCAAGAGTTCAACGATTGAGAACAAAAGGTATTGTGTTGACAACATATCAATATCTATTATCTAATCGATAAACAGTAAACAGTGTAACATCAAATGCAATATATATTGAGATATACGCCATTATAGACTCAACAGTGAATATTTCAATATGTATTGCATTTAATCCTCCCTGCTCGGTGCCTAATGCTTCCCTCTTTCTTATGCAGGTAGAAGTAGTATGCATTTATAAGAAATGATGACAAAAAGATGACGTGTTGTACCTTGAATCGAAAAGAAAGCAATACTGTCAAATCGCTCCTATTTTTAAATCTGCTTTCAAAAATGTAACTGGCAGCTGTGTGACTTTAGAATTGCAAGCACCCTTTTTGGACTCCTCTTGTGCTAAGGAAGCCACAGACATATTATAGAAACTGGAGCATTCAAGTATATCACTTCAATGTAAAACTTCTTTACGAGGAATTCTCTGACCAAAGAAAAATAACTTTAAAATGAAAAATAGTGCAAATGAAAAGTCATTTTGAAGCTTCTGACGAACTCTCGCAACTTTCTTGAATCTTTTTGACTGCGAAAAACTCACTCTATGTCTCCTTGCCAATGATCAAATTTCCAGTTTTCCTTCCTCGGTAAATATCCTGCAGAACTGAGGAGAATTCGGCAGTTGAATTAACATATTCTTCCAAGAAACGCTTTTCTGTCAGCGCCAAAATTCTTGGAAAACACCTCCTTTTCGACACTTGCACTTGCATGGACTTTAATGCCTCCATTACTCCATACCGAGGAATCAACCTTGTCTCCAAGCTGTTTGCAAACAGATCTGGATACTTAACAAGATCAACCAATGGAAGCCCCACTGTTCTGACCAAAAAATCCACATTACGCCTCACTTTTTCCTCCGAAACCCGAAGAATGTTTGGCCTCTGCCTCACTAAATACAAAACTTGTTGTTCAGAGAAACCTAAACTGCTAAAACACTGCAGTTTTCGATCTAGTTTCTCCTTCCCTAATCCGAAAAATGCACGCATAGCATGTATAAACATCTTTGATCCCTTCCTAAACCCTAAATCCTCGACCTGTTTAAACGACTCCATAATATTTTCCTCTGAAGCCGTGAGCAAACGGGGGTGCCATGCCAGAAGTTCTGATAACGCTCCCCCCTCGACCCCCAATTTTTGCAAAAGTGAAATTTTAGATCTAAGCCTCTGTTCACTGAGGTTAATTATTCTTGCATTAGCAGTAATAAGTTTGGAAATATGCTCTTCTCTCATGAAAGTCCCAAGGAGACTGAGTTTAGACTTTACGTTTCTTTCGGAGTTATGAAAGAAAAACTGAGGGTTGTAAAGGACCACCCTTCGAATCTGGGTAGGGGTGGTCAAACCACAGCCATTTAACAACTCCAAAACTTCTTCCAGATTCTGTCTTGATTTTGCACGAAAGAATCTATCGTAATCTCTAAAAGCTTTTGCGATATCTTTGTCTGTCAAACCGCATTTGTGGATGAAAAAGTCCGTGACAACACGCCTGTCTGGTGGGGTTGTGGATGGGGTTGCTATTTGGGCGCAGAAATTGGGGAATTTGAACTGTGGTTTTGCATTGAATGGTAGAAGACTAAACAGAGACATAGCCAATGAAAATGGGGCATCGTTCTTTGTGAGCCGTTTGCATATGATCTGAATAGACATTGTCTCTGCAATAGAAAGAGGGGACCAAAAATATGGAAGGAGAAAATAATAATTACCTGGAGAACGCCAGAGGACTTCGATCGCTGGGTGCGTGGAGCGCTTAAAACTCGGAGACTAGAAATAATGGAAAACACATGATATTTGTTTAGAACAGAACAGATAGCATATGCAAGTTCACGACCTGACGAGCTACAGCACGCCAATATTCTCCACTGAAGAGCAACTCCTGATATGTAGCATTAAAAAGGTTATTTCTGAAGCCTTCCTAACACAAACCTAATATGAATGCCTCTGCCAGACTCTTGAAGCCTTCACATAATGCATGTAGATGCCACTACAGTTAGCCTCATTTCATTGTTTTTTTCTTTTCCGCTAAACTCAGAGCTGAGTTTAGGTCGGAGACAATTTAATTCCCATACAAATGGTTTTCATTCTAAATCCTAAATCCTGATTAAACCCTAGGCAAGGCAAACCAAATGATCTACCCCTCATAGATTTTCATGTAGTTTTATTTCTGGACCATTAATAACTACTCTCAACAATACTAGCAATAAGGGGGTGTGTCACTCATTCATATTGAAATGTTCACGTTCACATATTTTATAACGTTGGGTCATGGAAGGCTGTTCACATATTTTATAACGTTGGGTCATTCAAGGGCTATATGCATTTAGAAATGTTGCCCTTGCCAAAGGGAACATTAATATTTCTCACATAAATTTTAAAGTTATTACACTTTTCAAATTGAAATTTGTGACTTTTAAATAATTGTTTAACCATGTTTATTAACAATTATATATCTACATTTGTTGTAGTTTAAATATTATGTGTTTTAGTTTTTTTTTTTTATATTTTATGTTTAATTTTGTTTGAAAACTAGTGAAAAATTGTTGGATATGCAGAGTTGAGTGGTTAAGTCTAAATAATATAAGTGCTCAAGGAGGTTTTTTCAACACATTGAATCTATTTATTCATTTAGAAATGCAATTTAACCAACGAAAAATTGTGTTTTTGTTCAGATTTATGTCGTTGGATTTCGACATAAAGGGTCAAAACGTAGAACATTTAGACAACGCCCCTATAATTTAATATATTAATAAATATATCTTCATCAATGTTTTCCATCACTCATTGTGGAAGATAGCCTCAGGTTCTAGAACCAGGTTGGATATATTATGAATCTAGAAACCAACAAGGTCTATGTGAATGTATTTACAACTTATAGAACGAGAAATGTAATCCTGAATTTTTATATCACTTACATAAGAGTGTAAATATATATACAGTTGTAAAGCCATCCTACAATCATGGAGTTGTTATTGCTAACTGGAACAACATGTTTTTAGTAGCCATTTATCTTCTATTAAACAATATTGGCACTCTGAAACTCTTTCTGAAGCAAATCTTAAGCTCTGTTGGATTGTATTAAACACATATAGCATTGTGCATTGATCTTATATGATATAAGATGCAATACAATGGGAAAATAAGAGCCCAACTTACAATGCTACTAAACTTCTAAATATACAAATACAACTATGAAATGTAAGGGCTTTTAGTATAAAGGTCGCTTTACTCACCATTAACAGAAATAGCTGAGAGAAGTCCAAAAGTGTAAAATCTTTTAGAAATACATTAAAAAACACTCAAGATAGTTATTGAAAGAAGATCTCTTTATTTGCCTAGGTCATTGCCAAAAGCGAAAGAGATAGTCGAGCAGCGTCAAAATCGAAGCATCGCGGTATTCAAATTAGAGCGTCGGAGCGTGTATGAATCTCTCGTAACAAGAGTGGACACTAGGATAAAGGGTATGCGCTAAAAGAAAGGAGAAGCACGTGTGTGGAAAGGAAGACAGGATTAAGCCATAGGTGGGGCGGGGGTGGTGGATCAAGTGACGGGCTTAAGACAATAGAGTTTATTACAAAGGAGGATATAATAATAATCTAATTTTAAGCTCACGGCGAAGCCAAACACCAAATTGGTGTATGAGACCCCCTTGTTTGTGGGACAAGGAACCCCCTCTGCCCAACGATTTGACTGGTAAAGTCTACGGAGGTATACATACCCTAACCCCCTTTGTATTTGAACTTGTGACCTCTTAGGAGGAAACACATATCCTTAACCATTGAAAATATGACATTATTCATTGTAATGGAAGTAGATGTGAATCTCTTAGGAAAAAAAAAGGTCAAGAAGGATTAAAATTTATTACAATGTATATTAGTTTTCTATGACTAACACATCATACCACGATCGATTATGATTGTAGGTCAAAAGACAAAAATGTCATTAGAATTTGTTGGGGCTCAACTTCAAACAATTTTAAGGGAAAAACCCTTGTTAGTGATCATGGTTTGTGGGGAGAAGAAAATGCACATGTTAGACATATGTTCCTCTGCCTAAAAATGTGGTGTGGATGGACATATTTTAGAGAACATTTATTTTATGTTTTTGTTGAATATGTAAGGTATTCGTCCAAAAGGGCATGGAGATCCTTGCCCAAATCCTCAAGGAGACGGAACTTGGGGTTGCTCTGGCACCCAAGTGTTGCATTAGTTGGGCAAGTGGGCACCTTGGTCATGCTAATACGCCAAGGGGATTGCCCAAGTTTGAAGTGGCTAAGAGATTGGGGCACATCAGTATGAAGAGCACACCAAGGTAGGTGTGCGTCAGTCCTAAGGGGCACGATGATTGACGAGTGCATGGGTTTATTTGAGAAATCATGTCTGTGAAGGGGCGCGACGATTCATTTGGGTGAGTGGGTCTGGGAAGGGGTGCGACGATTCGTTTGGACACATGGTTCTGCGAAGGGACGCGACAATTAGCGATGGTGACCTTTGGAGTCCCTATAAGAGAACAAGGACTGTAACACGCTCGACCCCCTAATCTTTCTTAGGCTAGTGGGATGTTCAAGTTTTCTCCTTAGTTCTCGGGATAGGTACTCAGTTTGCCTTCTCTGGTTTTAGTTCATCAGTGGTTAAGTGAAGAATTCTCTTATCACAACATTTTTTGTATAAACTCTCAATTATTCAACTAGATCTCCAATGAAATCCTCCTGTGACTCTTACTTCACTAACTAAGGACCCACATGCCCTCAATCAGATGATTGAAACTACTTCACAATACCAGATCAACGATCTAGATTGACTCAGACCCTCTCTCATCAAAATGGTAAATTATTGTCCTATGTTTCCAATCCAATGATTCTGCTTCGATGGACCGCTCCTTTGAGATCCAATGGATCTAGAACTCAGAGACTAACATTCATGATTTCTTCAGTCCCACTGTGCGTGTGACAATTATCAACCATCTCTCCATTTTCTTATTAGGTGATCATGGGGAACCCACAATGATCCTACGACTGAGGTCTATGCATCTCCCTTCTCCAATCAATGCTCCTCCTTCACTCTCGAAGTACCTCCCATTGTAGTGCGTCTACCCAAGCACCATGAACCACTCCAACCGGTTCACTCTAATGATGTACGCTCCGACAAATCTAACGATCCTCATTACCTCGTCTGACGGTCAGGGTTTGCTGGGGGGCGACGTCCACTAAGCAGGTAGGATTCTACTACCAACCTCCTAGGTTATGCCACACTAGATCTGATGAATGAGATCTTATGGAACACCTACCGGAAGATCAACAGTCCTTAGACTCTTAGGTTATCAGAATTCTCCCTCAAGTCCTCCATCCAGACCTATGATAGCCCTCCTTCTGATAGACTCCTTTATGACATCAACAGTCAAAATCTCACCATCTACTACTCCAATAGATCAATGACTTTTGTTAACTTGAAGTTCCCTCCATCAAAGTCCCAATACAACCCCATGCATGGCTACTATGACTACCACGTACTCTGACCAACGTTCTAGATATGTTCACTACACTGAAACGATGGTTGCAAGCCGCCTTGACTCAAAACACTAGTTTTCTTCAAGTTAACAATCCAATCTAGGACTTAACCATTTCAAGGTTTCTTCTAGGTCATCACTAAGGTTCTAACAGACCTCCTTGTCTCTTGTCCTCCCACTAAAACTGGCTAAGGTAACTCCTCTTCAACACTTAGGTAAGGGTTTTCATATCCTGCAAACTTTCCATATAAAAGTAGGAGGTTTTCATAGGGATTAAAAGGCTCCCCAACTACTCAGAAAACTTTCCTCGACTTCAAGGCACTGCAATAAAATTATGGGTGAATATTTTATTCATATCTTGCAAGCTTTCCATTTCAAAGACTTGCAATCCCCATGGGATTTCACCCATTATTGACACTACACTTCCAATGAAGGTCTGTCATGTAAGATTTCCATTTCAAGGACTTGTAGAACTCACAAGGATGTATCCTACTCTTGAACAACTTGTGAGGTTACATAGGCCTATCAGGTTAATAGTGAAAGCAAGCATACACACTCCATTTTACTCATGAATTCAACCATTCCTTCTATGCACTCACATTTACTAATTAAACCAGAAAACATTACATTTTCATCATTTCTCATACATTAAATATGTTAAGTTAAATACTTATTTGTTCAATGAAATGTGTAAACCAACCAACTAATTGTGAGAGGAAGTCTTTCCTCCCAACTGTAGGCTATGTTGTAGAGTGTCTTTCTACAGCATGCCACTCTCGTGCCAAGCCATGATATCGCAAGGGAATTGATTCAACCAACTGCCAACTAAATGGTCTAGGAAGGTTACTCTCCTTCACTCCACTGGAAACATCAGAAGTTTCCCTCCTCCCACTGGGCTCAGAGCCTCCATGGGTTTATCAGGCACCTCCCCGACTAGATTTTCTCTGCACAAGGGAGTACCTTCTCTGCCATACATTCCCTTAGAGACCTCCCCTTACCAATGTCGGTTTCTTTCTAGTAAGTACCAAGTCGCGGTCCTATATCGCTCCAGTCTAGATCTAGGTCTTCTCTATTCCAGGGTGACCATTAATATTTTGGGCAAGCTTCCTATTTTCCTCGGGAAAACTTCCCAACAGCTCTGTTGCTTAGAGCAAGCACATGATTCTCCTCCTCATTGTTTTATTCAACCACGAGTCTACAACTTGTTGTGTTCTTTATGGTTCCTTCTGAGAACTTGTTCACGGTTCCATTTTCTCTTGTAATTTCATGAGTGCATTTCTTCTTACTCTCTCTAGTTGCAACTCTATTTCTCATTTCCTTCTTCCTGCCAGTCTCTTTGCATCTGCACATCTACTATTTGGGCATCTAGGTGATGTTTTCCACCTTTGGTCTCTTACTCCACACAATTCCTCGAGATCCCCGTGACTGCTATCAGACGCAACCTTCAATCAGTGATCAAGATTATGAAGGGGAAATCTAGAGGTGTCCTTCTGTCAAGTTTTAACTGACCTTTGCCTCTTCAAGAAACCTACTCTGTCAGCAATTATAACTACTTCAACCACTAATATTGCATTTTCATAATTGATCATGTGGCTCTTGGACAATTCAGGAACGTTGGTAGGTGATGTATTAAATTTGCAAGCACATGCTGGAGTGTTGAGTAAGCTTCCTATTTTCCTCATTGAAGCTTCTCCACTCCCCCTCACCAATTCTCCTCACCGATTCCACTTCATTGATCCACCTCATCAATTCCATTATGATATCATGGCTAGTAATCGAGGCATTTAACTCTCAGTCAATTTTTCAGGTGTTTTCTATTAATCAATAACATGGTTATATGTTTCATAATCTCATTATATGAAGTCTTAACATAATTACAATCATTGGGGAAAACGGGGTGTTACATTCCCCTCCCCCTTAAAGAAACATCGTCCTTGTTGTTTGAAACACCATGTATATACAATTATACAGCAAAAAAAAGTGAGTATGCCACTCTCATGACATCCTTCAATTCCCAAGTAACTTCATATGCTTCAAAGTGCTTCCATTTCACCTTGACTTGAACAATGGCTCAGTTCTGGAGCATTATTTCTCTCCTGTCCAGGGTTGATGCATAACATGCATCCTCAACATGTCCTCAACATGTCCTCTAACACTGTATTTATGCTTTCGATCTAACCATTTTTCTAAGGATGGTAGGTCGTGTTAAACACTTACTATGTCCCCATGCCTACATACAAGATTTTCCAAAAACTTGAGGTGAACTTAGCATCTTTGTCTAAGATTATGGTCTTGGGTAAACCATACAATCTGAAAATTTCCTTCATTAAAATGTTAGCGATGTATATGGCTTTGAAAGTAGATTTGATAGGAATAAAGTGAGCTACCTTGCTCAACTTATCCACCACTACAATCATTGCATCATGTCAATTGATCGTCATTGGCAAGCCAATATTGAAATCCATGGAAATTATCTCCCATTTCCATTATGGAATCAACAACAACTGCAATAATCATGCAGGGTGTTTGTGCTCAACTTTCACCTGCTGACACTCCAAACACTTGGAAATGTATTCAACAATGTATTGCTTCATTCTTGGCCAATAGTACAATTGCCTTATTGTTGTTACCATTTTCTAGTAACCAGGGTGACCCACAAAAGGTCTCATATGGAATTCATCCATGATCAAGTGCCTCAACTCTATTGAACTAGGCACATACAACATGTGGTTGTGTAGCAACAAATTGTCATCCCCAAGGTGATATCCTTCACACTTTCTCTCCCTTCACGAACTCATCCTCTTGTGAGAGGGTTTTGATCATTTTTTGGATGTCAGACTCTCCCACACTTGTTGTTGTTATGTGTACCATCTACACACTCTGATTGAGTGCATATGCCACTATATTATCCTTTCCCTTTATGTGTTTGATTTCAAAATCAAACTTGTTGATCAATTTCATCCATCTCGCATGTCTAGCATTCAACCTCAACTGGTCAAAAAAATAATTTAACCTACAATGGTTTGTCATCAAGGCAAACCTTCTTCCGAGCAAGTAATACATCCACATCTTCAATGCATGCACAATTGTTGCGAGCTCCAAATCATGGGTGGCATACCTCTGCTTGTGCTAATTTAACTTTTGTGACTCATAATTTATCACTTGTTCTTCTTGCACAAGGACTCCATCGATTCCTTCTTTACACGCGTCAATACAAACCAAGAAATCATTTTCAGGGTCTACAATCTTCAAAACAGAGGCATTGTTCAAGAGATGCTTCAACTGCTAAAAGCTAGCTTCACACTCTAGTGACCATACAAAAATTTTCCCCTTACTTTGTAAGGAGGTAATGGGATGACCAATCTTGGAAAATCCTTCTATAAACCTTATGTAATACCCAACCAATCCCATGAAATATCTTACCTTTGTTGCATTTCGAGGGGTGGGCCAATCCATGATTCCCTTGATCTTTTTGGGATCAAATCCCACTCCTTTTGTTGAGATGGTGTGGCCTAAATATTGGGTTTCTCTTTGAAAGAAGTCACACTTGTTGAGCTTATCATATAGCTAGTGATCTCTCAACACTTGCAGCACCATCTTGAGATGTTCTTCATGCTCTTCCCTAGTCTTGGAATACACCAAAATGTCATCAACAAACACCAATGCAAACTTATCTAAATACTTACTAAGAACACTATTCATCAAGCACATGAAGGTAGTTGGTGCATTGGTAAGTCTGAATGGAACCACCACGAACTCATACTCTCCATACCTTGTTCTAAAGGTTGTATTGTGGATGTCCTCATCCTTGATCTTGACTTTATGGTACCCAGATCTCAATTCAATCTTATAGAAAATTGTAGCTCCTCTGAGCTGATTGAAAAGATCATCAATCCTAGGTAATGGATACTTATTCTTGATGGTCATATTGTTTAACTACCTGTAATCAATACACAAGTGCAATGTAGCATCATTTTTCTTCACAAAAAAATTTGGTGCTCCCCATGGGGACACACTCAGCCCGATGTAACCTTTATCCAATGTCTCCTTCAGTTGTACCTTCAACTCCACCAATTATGGTGTGTTGATCCTGTAGGGTACTTTTGATGTTGGTACTTCTCTAAGAAAGAGATCTATTGAAAAGTCAATATTTCTCTGAGGAGGTCATCCAAGAACCTCTTCTGGAAACACATCCTTAAATTCCCACAATGCAAGGTGATCTTCAACCTTCAATTCCTTGGTTTTTGTTGAGTTAAGAACTTGTATTGCATATAAGGGGCATCCTTTCCTCCTGAATTTCTTAAGCTGCAATGCCAATATTTGTCTAACTGAAACCAAATTCTTAATGCCTTGTAGAAATCTTACATTTTCTTCTTCATCTTCACACTCTAACATCTTATCATAGAAAATTAATGTTTCCTTGTGAGTCGATATCCAATCCATACCTAAGAGTACATCATATCATCCTAGAGGTAGGATATTCAAGGTTTCTAGAGTATGCAATCCATTCATCTCAAATGGACTATATTGTATCACCTCTGCCACTTTCGTCTTTGTCCTTGTGGATAACTGAACTAACCATGCCTTTGCATGTTTCTTTCTATGTAGGAACATGCTTCAACAACTTGAGGTGAGACATAACTAAGGTTAGATCCAAGGTCAATTAAAATAGAAATAGGTTGCTTGGAAATTATACCTTCCAACTTCACTACAGAAGCTTGGTGGTCTACTTGCCAATTTTCCACATCTGCATATATTTTGGGCATGCTTCTGGCCATGTCATTGACAGTAGCAACTTCCTGCACATGATAAAACCTTTTACTATCCTGTTGCCTATGAGGAAAATCCCTCAACAGATGTGGTTCTCCACAACCCCAGCATTGCAAAGGTCCTTTATTTGGTTCCTCTGCTCTTTCTCTTACTCGTTCTATTGACTTGTTTCCACTTTGAGATGGAAAATTATGTTGATGCACATTTTTGCTCGCTTGAACAAACTAAGCTCCTTTATTTAGATTCTTATATTGGAATGACTTGAATACCTTCTTATGAACTCCATTATTATCCTTTCTCTTCCAATACTTAGAAGGATCTTGCTTATGCTTAGACTAATTATAACAACATTTTGCCTTCCTAATGGTATCTTCCAATGTTTTTGGCTTATCAAAATCAATTCAACCTTGATAGGATCGTGGTAGTCCCCTAAGGAAACATTGTGTCCTCACCTTCTAGTCCTTGAGATAAGGAACATACCTCAACAAATCCAAAAATATTTCGGCATATGCATGCATAGTAAGTTGTCCCAACTCATGCTAATGGAATTCCTTGATTTTGTCATCAAATTACTTCTTCGATAGATATTCTTTTCTTAAGTACTTCTCAAACTATTGTCAGGTAAATTTGCTTTCTTTTAGTCCCATGACTTCCTTGAGATCCTCCCACCAAATAGAGTCTCCTCCATTCATATTGAACATGGAAATCTTCGCTTTTGTATTGTTTGTATTTGTGTACCCAAAAATAATTCTTCAAACCCTTCATCCAAGCCTCAACTTCTTCTCCCTTATTGGTTTCTCCATTGAAGGTAGGTGGCTTAGCCTTCTTGAATTCTTCGGTCAGAGAACTCTATGAATGTCTCTTTTTCTTCTTCTTGGGAGCACTAGTCCCAATGTCACTACTGGAAAACTCCTCTGAAGTAGATTTTCTATTGGATGACTCTATGGAGATGCTTCTACCAGATCAGTCCTTCCTTCCATCCATATGACTCTTCTTGGAAGAACTCCTTCCCACATTGTTATGGCTTGGTCCATGCTTTTGGGCATCCAAAAGGCTTTTCAACCTTTCTAACTATTATAGCTCTACATTACTAGGGCCTTGTTGCAGATGCTTCTGAATCTCTGACAAGCTCTATAGTAGCACTGCATTCAACTCTTCATGCTTAGCTTGAGCTCTCATGAGCCTCTTGTTGTTTACTTTTAGACTTCTAACAGTGGTTACCAAGTTTGGAGGGGTTTCTCTGACCCTTTGACCATCAGAATCCTCATCTCTAAAGTGTGAGATGTCTTCCATGCTACACTGTACCATTCACATATACTTTCCTTCCAGTAGGTCCTACGTGCTAAAACAACAAACCATTATTAACATTTACATTAATCAATTTTACATCATGCATTCTTAGAAAATAAGATTTTTTTAATCAGTCAAGCGGTCTGGACGACCCATTCAATCCTAGAGTTTGAGCTTGGCTCTGATAACACTCTGAAACACATTTGACCCCCTAATATTTCTTAGGTTGGTGGGATGTTCATGTTTTCTCCTCAGTTCTCGGGTTAGGTACTCAGTTTACCTTCCCTAGTTTTAGTTCATCAGTGGTTAAGTGAAGACTTCTCTTATCACAACATTTTATGTAAAACTCTCACTTATTCAACTAGATTTCTAGTGAAATCCTCCTATGACTCTTACTATCGTAACTAGGGACCCACACGCCCTCAATCAGATGGTTGAAACTACTTCACACCACCATATCAACGATCTAGATCAACTCGGGCCCTCTCTCTTTGGAATGGTAAATTATTGGCTTATGTTTCCAGTCCAATGATTCTACTTTGATGGGTTGCTCCTTTGGGATCCAATGGCTCTTGGACTCAGAGACTAACATTCCCTATTTATTTGGTCCCACTATGTGCACGATGGTTATCAACCATCTCTCCATTTACTCATTAGGTGATCATGTGGAACCCACAATGATTCTACGACTGAGGTCTATGCATCTCCCTTCTCTGATTAATGGTCCCCCTTCACTCTCAAAGTCCCTCCCATTGGAGTGTGTCTAACCTAGCGCCATGAACCACTCCAACCAGTTCTCTCTAACGATGTATGCTTCGATGGATCTGGCGATCCTCATTGCCTCATCTTACAGTCATGGTTTACTCGGGGGTGACGTTCACTAAGCAAGTAGGATTGTACCACCAATATTTTGGGTTATGCCACACTAGATCTTACGACTGAGATCTTACATAACACCTCTTGGAAGATCAATGGTCCTCGAAATCTCAGGTCATCGGACTTCCCCTTCAAGTCCTCCATCCAGACATCCAATAGCCCTCCTTATGTTGGACTCCTTTATGACATCAATGGTCGCAATCTCAATGTCTTCACCTTTATTAGATTGATGATTGTTGTTAACTTGAAGTTCACTCCATCATAGTCCCAATACAACCACATGCATGGCTACTCCAACTACCACATACTCTGACCAATGATCTAGATCTGCTCACTATGCCGAATCGACGATTGTGAGTCTCCTTGACTTAAAACACTAGTTTTCTTCAAGTTAACAGTCTGACCTAGAACTTAACCATTTCAGGGTTTCTTCTAGGACATCACTAAGGTTCTAATGGACCTCCTTGGTTCTTCTCCTCACCTTTCAACTGGATAAGGTAACTCCTCTTCGACACTTAGGTGAAGGTTTTTATATACTGCAAACTTTGCATTTAAAAGTAGGAGGTTTTCAAAGGGCTTAAGGCTCCCCAACTACTCAAAAAAATCTCCTTGACTTTAAGGCACTACAATCAAATTATGGGTGAAGATTTTATTCATATATTGCAAGCTTTCCAATTCAAATACTTATGATCCCCATAAGATTTCACCCATTATTGACACTACACTTCCAGTGAAGGTCTATGTTATGTAATCTTTCCATTTAAAGGACTTGCAGAACTCACATGGATGCATCCTACTCTTACATAGCTTGTGGGGTTACATAGGTCTATCAGGTTAACAATGAAAACAATCATACACACTTCATTTTACTTAGGAATTTAACCATTCCTTCTATGCACTCACATTTATTAATTAAACTAGAAAACATTACATTTGCATCATTGCTCATGCATTAAACATGTTAAGTTAGATACTTATATGTCTAGTGAAATGTGTCAACCAACCAACTAACTAAGATAATACATTTTTCCTGAGGGATTTCATGAAGGAAGAGGATGTCGCCAAACTTGTTTATAGGGATAAATGGATTTTTTCTAACAATGAGCGTAGGCTTAAATCTGCATTCTCACTTTTGCAAGAACTGCACATTGAGGGTGAAGCATTGTCGGATTTGGTGGCAAGGGTGCCTCGCTTGCTCTTGACTTCAGAGGAAAGAATTATAGAATCATTTAAACAGGCCGAAGGTTTCGGGTTTAAGAAAGGGTCAAATATGTTTGCAATTGTTGTATGTGCAATTTTTCAAACGGGGAAGGAAAACTTAGAACGAAAACTGGAGTGTTTGAGTAGTTTAGGTTTCTCTGAAAAACAAATTTTGGATTTAATAAGGCGGAATCTGGTGGTTGTCTTTCAGAAGAAAAACTGAAGTGTAATGTGGATTTTACTGTCAAAACTATTGGGCTTCCATTGGCTGATATTGTGAAATATCCATGTCTGCTTGATTACAACGTAGAGACAAGGACGATTCCTCGGTATAGAGTACTTGAAGCATTGAAATCCATGCAAGTGCATCTATCGAAAAGAGGGATCTGTTTTCCAAAAAATATTTCGTTGATAGAAAAACTATTCTTGGAAAAATATGTCAATTTAAATGTTGAATCCTCTCCAGTTCTATAGGATATTTACTATGGAGGGAAAGCTGGAAAGCTGATCATTGACAAGGAGACATGCAGTGAGCATATTACAATAAAAAAGATTCATTAAAGTCATGAGAGTTGGTCAGCATCTTCAACGTGACTTTTCCCATGCACTATTTTTCTTCTCAACGTTCTTTTCTTTGGCTAGAGAACCCCAACCAAGGAGTTTTACATTGAAGTATGTACATGATTGCTCCAATTTATAACATTTCTATGGCTTCCTTGTCTCAAGAAGAGTCCAAAAAGAGTGCTTGCAATGTCAAAGTCAGACATCTGCCAGTTAATATTTTTGAGTAGCAGATTTAAAAATAGGAATGATCTGATGTATTGCTTCATTCTCTCCAATTCAAGGCATGACACACTCTACTTCATGTCCTTCATTTCCTTTATATGCATAATTAGGCTTCTTGTACCATCACGAGAAACACAAATAACATATAATTATTTGTTGTTAACACAACACCATTTGTTCTCTATGATTGAAATCTTGCATTTATATAGGCAATTTGCTATTTTACTTAGAAGAGATGGGGTTGTCTCTAAAGGCAGACTTGTCTTCTCAGCAAAGTCCTAATCTTTGCAAAAATAGATTAGTTTATCAACTAATATCAATTTAGAATATTGTCAATTATTTGTACTTTCATGGTGTTAGATGAGTAGTCCAGTTGTAGTCTAGATTCTACCATGCTTGCTTCATTTTTGTGTAACACTTCTTTTGACTATAAGTGTTTCCCAATCAACATCAAAGCATAAATCAATTGGCACTAAGGCTAGAAAGTTGGAACTTTCTACAGAATGACACCCATTTTTGCTAGCATAGCCATGGTAAGGTACAAGGGGCTAATGTGTACCTAGGGGAATTGAACTTTGGTGTAAGGAATATCACCAGCCTGCTTTATCAACCAACCAAACCCCATTGTATTGATGTCAGCTTAATTTATTTGGTGTGGCAGATCATTCTCTTTTTTGATATATGCCTTTTGGATAAATAACAATGTTCTTGATTCATATGACTGTTTGCTAGTTTCTTGTCATTTTTGTACACATTTTCATTTTGTATTATATGGGCCCATAGTCAAATTTGAAGTCATCATTTACAAGATCAAAACCAAGTTCAATATTGAGACAATATAATACTTTTAACATTGGTTGTGTGGCTCTATATAATTGCACTTCCACTACTTAAAACCCTAGTCGACCCACTTTGCTTCATTTGATCCTGACCCTTTAAATAGCCCTCTTGGACTCATGTTCAAGAAGGGGGCCCCTCCCCTCCCTTTGCAAAGGCTTTGACCTTCCACGCCTTGATCAACTCTTTGGGTAAGTTTTTTTATTTTTTATTTTTATTTTTTTTGTATTTTGTATTTTTTATACAACATGTGGTTCACGACACTGAGGACCAGTACTAAGCTATGTCCAGAACCCCCCTCTGAAATCCACGAGAGAATGTGGGGACCCCCCCCTCTGAAATCCACGAGAGAATGTGGGGAAGCCGAGCATTTTTGGGATATTGGAGGCTCAACAACAAGAGCATCTTACTCAACAACAAGAGTATCTTATAGACCCATTTAAGGGCATCACATGTCACTTACAAGGAATTGAACCTGGGTTGGGGGGGTCACAACCTGTAACGTCCCTAGCCACCCAATTTGGGACATTCCCCAACAATTCTACTATGTTACCAAACTGTAACATACCCAGCCTCCCACAGGACGGGCATGCCACACCAAGAACGCACCTCTTGGCTGATTTTGAATCTCTGATAACAATTAATTAATAAAGAAGCATGAACTACATACATGCAATGATCATGATTCATACCACAACATAAAAAACATGCACAATATACCATACACAACATTAACTAGCAAGCATGCATATTATAGGTACAATCTCATGTATAATAATTTGATACGCAACAAAAATAAATACACAAGCAAAAGAAACCATAAAAGAGAGCACTTATCTTTTATAAACGAAGACACCAACTGGCTGCATACCAAGGATGTTCCACCCAAAACGTAGACATTGTTGTTCCAAATCTCAACAACAATGTCACCCCCGATCCAGGACTATGAATCCACAAGGACAACTCCAGAGTGTTACTTGGCTTCCCAAACCAGTCAACACTCAAGCTCTCACAGACTTTTCCAACACTCACAACAATCCAAGTACCCAACTCTCGTTTACCCATCCTGCACCACCCAAGAGAATGGACCCCCACCCTTCTCTACCACGCAGTCCCTCTCCTTCTAGGGCTCCAGTGCAGCTGGTCTAGAATCTCCATGCTGGGACTCTCAAGACTTGCAGTTGTGATCAAAGCTAAACACATGCCAAGCATATTAGACATGCATGCCTCCAATCATGGTTGGATTACACCAACAATCTCTACAACCAACAACCGTGGTTTTTCTTCAACAATTTGTCTTCCTTTCCCAATCCAAGACACGAAAATGAGGAAAGGTGAGTGAGTGAATGAATGAATTTAGTACAAAATCCATGAGAGAGGATGGAAAGTGAACAAATCGAGTGAATGAACGTGCAGGGAAACCAACAACAACACTAGAATGGGGACATGAATGAGAGTGAGTGGATAACCAAAACAAATGAGAGAATTAGCCAACCTGGGGAACCCCTTACACAGACCAGGGACGAGTTTTTGTAATTCGTGGGGATCAAGAACCTCTTGGCCTCCCCCCAAGAGCTCACCTAACTGATATCCCCCCCCCATTACACAAAATGGGTAATACAAAATAAATAAGCACTTAGCCCCTCAAGCCCCCTATCTTGTGGAATCATAGCCCCCTATAACTCTAGTCCTTGTCTGTCTAGCAACCAACGATGTATTTATTATTAATAATGATCAAAACATTACATTTCTTAATCACATTGGCCTCTTTTAATTGTTTGGTCATTATGGCCTCTTAGCAATTAAAAATACATTATTTAATATGGGGCTCAAAACCCGGGTTGTTACATCCCCTCCCCCTTATTTTGGCATTGTCCTCAATGCATATACAAAACATAGATCAAAATCTCAAAATTTATTCAAAAAGTTGTTGTTACTCTGCCCGCATGGCATCTTCATGCCCCCAGGTAGCATCTTCTGGACCGTAGTAGGTCCACTGAACTTTTACCAGCTCTATAACTCGATTCTGAAGCATTTTGACGTTTCTGTCTAATATTCTCATTGGCTGAACCTGAAATTCTCCCTCTATCTCTTCCTGAATCAGATGCCAATCAATAACATGGTAGGACCATGTACATATTTCTTAGCAAAGAGACAAATACATTATGCACATCCATGGAAGTAGGAAATGCAAGCATGTATGCAACTAGCCCTATTCTGTCCAATATCTCAAATGGACCACATAATTTGGCTGCTAGCTTTGTACAACTACCCAACTTCAAAGAGATCTTCTTGGGATTTACTTTCAAAAGCACATGCTCTCCTACTTTAAATTCTCTTGATGTCCTATTCTTGTCAGCATAAACCTTTTGTCTATCCTGAGTTGTCTTTAAGTTCTGCTTAATATTAACCATCTGGTCTTCCATTTCCTTTAGCAACTCTGGCCCAAGTACCACTCTATTTGTCGGGTTGTCCCAGCTTACTGGAGTATTGCATTTTCTACCATACAAGGCTTCAAATGGGCTCATCTTCAATGAAGCTTGATAACCATTATTATAGGCAAACTCAACCAAGTGCAAGTAATCTTCCCACTTAGATGGTTTATCCATCACATACATTCTTAACATGTCTTCAATTACTCGGTTGACCCTCTCTGTCTACCCATCTGACTGTGGATGGTATGCTATGCTAAAGTTCAAATTTGTACCAAATCCTTTAAATAATCCCTTCTAGAAATTTGAAGTAAACTTAGTGTCTCTGTCTAAGACAATTGTCCTAGGTATCCCATGCAACCTAGCAATTTCCCTCATGTAAATTTCTGTAATATTAGTTGTTGTATGAGTTGTTTTCACAGGAACAAAATGAACAACCTTTGTCAATTTATCAACCACTACCATGATTGAATCGTGTTGCCTTATTGTCCTGGGCAATTTAGTTATAAAGTCAATGGTTACCACTTCCCATTTCTTCTCTAGAATTGGTAATGGTTGTAGCAAACCCGATGGGTGTCTATGCCCAACCTTCACTTTCTGACATTCCATACATCTGGCGATGTAATCAGAAACATCATTTTTCATTCCCTGCCAAAAGAACTGGTTTCTTACTACTGTAATTATTTTCTGGTAACCGAGATGTCCAACGTATGGAACATTATGCATTTCCTTTAATACCAAATTCCTAAGTTCTCCGGAACTAGGAACATAAATTCTATTTTTATGCATAAGTAGTCCATCTTCCTTTATCTCATACTCTTTCACTTTGTGTTGTACATCTCCTTGTTGTAAGCTTTCCTTTACCTGTAGGTAATGTTGATCTGTAACAACAACATCTAAAATTATGCTCTTCAAGTTCGATTGATGCATACTGACAGCTATAGCATGCATGAGATGCACTCTTCTACTATGTGCATCGACTTCTTTATTTTCTTTTCCTCTAATATGCTTGATATCAAAGTCATATTCACTTAAAAATTCCAACCATCTTGTTTTCATGGCATTCAAAGTTGGTTGTTCAAAAATATACTTCAGACCATTGTGGTCCGTTCTTAATTCAAATCTCTTTCCCATGAGATAATTCCTCCACATCTTCAATGCGTGAAAAATAGCAACAAGTTCCAAGTCATGTGTGGCATAATTCCTCTCATGCACTTTAAGATTTTTGGACTCATAACAAATGACATGTCCATTTTGAGTGAGGACTCCACCAAGTCCTTCCTTGCACACATCAGTACATACCACAAAATTCTCATTTGGGTCAACAATCTTCAAAATAGGTGCACTAGTAAGTAATTCCTTCAGCAAATTAAAATTTTCTTCACATTTTGTTGTCCATTAAAATTTAATTTCCTTCTTTTGCAAATAAGTGATGGAATGAACTATATTATACAACCCTACTATAAATATTCTATAGTAACCAAATAACCCCATAAAATATCTGACTTCTGAAACATTCTTGGGCCTGACCATCCTCTAATGACTTCAATCTTCTCAGGATCTACTGCTATACCCTATTTTGAAATAATGTGCCCCAAGTAATGGATCTGTTCTTGATAAAAAGAACACTTACTCAGCTTGGCATGCAACTAATGTTCCCTAAACACTTTCAATACTAATCTTAGGTGATGTTCATGATCCTCCTCAGACTTAGAATAGACAAGTATGGCATCCAGGAATACTATGACAAACTTATCCAAGTAATTTCTGAATATGCCATTCATTAAGCACATAAATACAACTGGTGCATTGGTCATTCCAAATGGCACCACTACAAATTCATAATGTCCATACCTGGTTCCAACACCACTACAAATTCATAATTCCCATGCCTGGTTCTAAAGGTTATCTTATGGATGTCTTCCTAATTCTTACCTGATGGTATCTTGATCTCAAGTCTATCTTTGAAAATATCTTTGCTCCTCTTAGTCGATCAAAGAGGTCATCAATTTTGGGTAGAGGATACTTGTTATTTATAGTAGACTTATTCAACTGTCAAAAGTCAATACACAGCCTCAAGGTTCCATCCTTCTTTTTGACAAAGAGTATTGGTGCTCTCCAAGGTGAAACACTTGAACGTATGTACCCTTTCTTCAACAATTCCTCCAACTGCATTTGTAATTCTTTTAACTCGGGCATACTCACTATGTAAGGTGTTTTTGACACCGGGGCAGCTCCTATCACTAGATCAATAGAGAAATTTATTTCCCTTTTTGGTGGCAACCTTGGTATTTCTTGGAATACATCTTCGAATTCTTGTAGTATCGAGAAATCTTCAAGGCTTGCCCCCTTTGTATCCTTTGGCTCCTCCACATGGGTTGCATACAATTGACATCCTTTTTTGAAATATCTCTTCAGCTGTAAGGCTGAAATCTCCCTTATAGAGATGGTTCTTGGAACTCCTTTCACAGTGCTCTGTTTTCCATCTCCATCAACACATGTAAATGTCTTTCTATGACAATTTAGGACAACATGATGCTTGTCCAACCAATCCATTCCAATTAGAATATCATAAGACCCCAATGCTATGATATTTAGATCAACACTAGTATTCACACCATTAAGACTTATGGAACAACTTCTGACCATATCATGGATTCTCCTTTTGGTTCCAGTGGCTAGTTGAACCAAACTTGATTTCCCAAGCTTACTTTTCTCCAAATGTAATCTATCCACTATTTTAGAATCAATGTAACAATGACTTGCTCCTGAATCAATTAAAATAGCAACAGATTGATTTATAATCTTACCTTCCACCTCGATCATGTTGGATTGATATTCTTCTTGTCGATCATCTAAGGCTGCATAAATCCTTCCCATGTCTTAGACTATTGTAGCCTCTTGGATGTTGTGTACAGTCTTCACTCTGTCCTTTCTGTGTGGGAAATCCATGTACAAGTGATCTTCTTTGCATCCCCAACATTGGATTGGTGGTCTTCCCCTTT
This sequence comes from Picea sitchensis, assembly GCA_010110895.2. Classification (NCBI taxonomy): domain Eukaryota; kingdom Viridiplantae; phylum Streptophyta; class Pinopsida; order Pinales; family Pinaceae; genus Picea; species Picea sitchensis. The sequence goes on from SNQJ01S0070016.1 coordinate 20,985, forward strand.
TTCCCAAGGAGTCTTCTTTCTTGGAATCATCCTTATCATACTGGTCTTGATGATTTTTATTAGGCTCATTCCTAATGAAAGGAGGCTTGAATCCCTTCCTCCTCTGATCAGACTTCTTCTTCTTGTCCTTCTAATATTTCTGCATGGACCCTCTACCCCGGCCTTGCTCACACAGGTATTTATCCTTCCTGATGGCCTCAGTCAAGGTCTTGGGATCATCATACCGAATCTTTTCTTTATAAAAGGATGGAATTCCACTCAAAAATCTCTGTATCTTTAACTTTTCATCATTTATAAACCCAACATGATTCAACAACCCCAAGAAATTCTTCTCATATTCTTCCATAGACATGCTTCCCAGCCTAAGTTCACAGAACTCCTGCATTTTCTTGTCATAAAAATGCTCTGAGAGGTACTCCTTCTGGAAATATTTCTTGAATTGCTTCCAAGTGATCCTATTCTCATTAATATGTTCAACTTGCTTCAGTTGATCCCACCACATAACAACTTTCCCATGTAAGTGGTAGGTGGCAATTTTGGATTCTAGATTGGATGAATATTTATGCAATTGGAAATATCACCTGAGTCCAAGAAACCATGCTTCAACATCGTCTTCCCTTTCTCTTTCACCATCAAAGGATCATGGCCTGAGCTTCCTTAACTCTTCTTGCAAACTGTCCACCCCATGTCTCCTTCCTTGGTGCATGACAGGAGACACCTCTGGACTGCTTAAGGAATATTCAGATGCATAAAACTTTCTTGCTGAGTAAGGAGTTGAGTGGTGTCTATGAGTTGTGCTAACCCTTCTGGAATAACCCGCTCCTACGCGATCATCTCTTCTTTCATGACACCTGCCTTCTTCCTCTTGCTTTGAGCCATTCTTGGCTTGTCCTTGAAACTGATTTAAGCTCTGCAACACTCGAGCATTTATTTGAATTTTCTCTCTCGTCAACCTCTCATTGTATGCCTTGTAACTCTGCACTTCTATTTTCAGTCTCTACACAGTTTCTAACAATGTTTCTTGCTCTCCTCGACCCTTGTGTCCATTGGATTTTGTCTATGCATTGCCAATTCTGGTATTCTAGCCTTCGGCCTCTTTATCATGGCTGGAGGGTCCCTCGCCTTCTTCCATTTCTTCAATACACATTTTGAGTTGATAAGTTTAAATCCCTTAATTATGTAAAATGTGCAAGTGACCATTTTGTCAGAATTAAGCATATGATAAACAAAATTGTCAATAATGCTACAAGTCCTTTTGTTCAAATCATGAGGAGTTATATATAAATAACATTTCCATGTTATCCCTGGGCCGATACATAAATCAATTTTGCACAGGCGCTTCCTTCAAACCACTTTCCCAAGTGACCACAGCTAGAAACCGCGAGCCAAATCCTTCCTGGTGCTTTTCTGTGTTAGAGTTGCTATATCTGAGATCGTGTGGTTTAAAATTGATCGAGGGATGAGATCAACGGTCAATAGGTGCTCTGGGACTCTGGGCTTCGGGAGTTCCGGACTTTTCACACTCTCAACTTTTCTGGAGTGCCAAGTATCCGAACTTCAAGATCTGTTGCCATGTATCCTGTCCCGATCAACGACTAGGATTTCCTTTGCAGCTTCAGGCTTCGGGGCTTACTTGATCCACCAGATCTTTTAATGACTTATGGTTGAGTTTTAATTTTGCATGTATTAATTAACCATTTGATAAACTTAGTGAAAGAATGAGGAAAGAAGAGGAATTATAACAACCATATACATATATGTAGATCTGAAATGAATAATAGACAACAAACCATAACATGCAGATTGATAACGGAGTTCGGCACAACTTTGCCTACGTCTCCGGGCCTTTTCTCTGTGAGGGAGGCTTCTTTATTTCTATTCGAAAGCTCAAAAATACATCGCTGCAATTCCAAATGGCTACAAGACTAATCTGGTCATGTTCGTCCAGATCTCTAGAACCATGCAAAAGAAACGACACGCAAAATGAACGTCTAGAGCTCCCAGAAATGGTCCGACAACATCTCCTCCTCAATAGCTTCTCTGCCTCAAACTGGCTTTGGCTTGGCTTCTCCTCAGCATCATTCTGCTCCGAATGCCCCAAAAATTGTCCCCATGGCCTCAAACAAGCCTTGGTTATATAGTTGGGAAGTTAGTTGTCCATCTCCAACTTCCTCCACGAATTTAGGCTCCAAAAATGCCTAATAACCCCCAAAAATGGATAAAAACCATTAACAATGGGTTAATTACATTTAAAATAACAAAAAGTGGTTAAAAAACCCACTTTTAGCTGTATAATATAGTTATATTCAGGCTTTAGCCCCCTGAGCTCTTGCACGCGCATTTTATATGGTCATATGGACCCCATATGACCGAGCGCTAGCCCTTGGCTATGCGCTGGCCCTTTATGCTGCTGGCTCCTGGTCGTGGTAACTGCCCATAGAGCCACGGGCTTAAAGTTTGAACTGCGCCCCATATGTTTTCCATAACCCCGGGTCACATGGCACTTTTGGCACGTCCACGGGCCAATGGTTATACTAATGCGCATATAGTTTTAACCGCCGCGTATATCCCGCGCTCTCGGTTCTGCCTTGTGGTCGTATGCCAATGCAAATAAACCGAGGGCTGGGGCCAAGCCCCGACCCTCTCCCCCCGCCGACCATACGCCCATTCAAACTCAAATAACATTTTTTTCGAATGGATTACAAAAACCATCATGTGGCCTATTGGCCCGACAGACTTTACAAAGGCGTTTCCAAAGGGGGAGGTCGCCGGTTCGAATCCGGTCGACTTAAAAAAAATTTGATTAACAAACCAAAACGAAATAGACCAATACCGGGGTGCCACATGGCAGCCCTTGACTGGGCCACATGGCACCTTTACATCCAACCGATGAATGCCACGTGTCAACCATTGATTCGTCCATGCCAACCAACCAGATCATGCCACGTCACTTGCCGCGTCGACTTCTGTACGTCCAGTCACCTTGCCACATCACTCCCTGACACGTCATCTTCCGTACGCCATGTCACCCGACACGTAGGCTACTGACGTCATCCCGTGCCACGTTTCACCCTTCTAGTGGTGACACGTGTCACATCGGGATAGGTCCAGCCGTGCACCCAAAAAGCCAAATCTGCCTGACACGTGTCACTACCCGAGGCTGCCATGTGTCGTTGTACGGACCTGCCACGTGTCTCTGTACGGACCTGCCACGTGTCTCTGTATGGACCTGCCACGTGTCCCATGTATAGTCTTTCCATGTCAGCGTACGGACATGCCACGTGTCATCTGTACGGACATGCCACGTCAGCGTCCGTACGGACTGTACAGACTGCACAGTCAACAATTTTTTGCCTGTTTGACTTTTCGGACAGAATGCGATATCTTCTCCATACAGACTCTGTTTGACAAAGTAAATATACCACCGGAATCAGGAAGACGAGATAGACGCAATGGAACAGGTTTCGTCGGATTCTAAGTACTTTCATTTTTGACCATTTTTCATGCCCTGTCAGGCTTCTGAATCTGATTTCGGATCATTTCCCAAGCACCTCTCCACAAATCTCCTGGAGTGTCGAACTACCGTAGGTCCTCTCCTTCCTCCACGTATCACCTCTCGATCAATGATTGAGATTAACTCTGGCCTTCGGGAGTTCTTGATTCAAAGCAACCTGCAACACAAATTCTCCGTAGTACCAAGTCTCCAGACCTTGGAATCTTGCGCCATGTGTCAGCTGTAATCAATGGCTGAGATGGAATCCGACCTTTGGGAGTCCTCGATCCCAACTACTTATGCCTTGAGTCCTATGGAGTGTCAAGTCTCCAGACTATAGGATCTACTGCCACTTGTCCCCTCTCGATCAATGGTGAGGATTTAATCCACTCTTCGGAGCTTCAGGGGGGTTTCACCTTCATCACACTTTGTTCCTTCAGAACTTTGAACTGGTGAACTCCCAGAGTCTTCATCGGTAACTAAGCACCAAGGGGTGTTATGTGGAAGAAAATAAGGCATGAACACATGGCCTTATCTGACCAGTGACATGTGTCATATACTAACTAGCACGAACGGTCTTTGAAAAACATGAAACATGGTGACACGTGGCAAGAATCAAGTGTGTCCATGTCACCCTAGGTGACGTTAGCAGGCCACGTCACTCCATTGCCTCACGACTTCGGGACTTTGAAACTTTGGGAGACTTCTCCACACTACACCATAAATTCCTCGAACGTCGAATCCCCAAATAGGATGATCTGCGGACACGTGTCCTTAAACATGAATAGTCCAGATTTACTCCGAAGTTCGGGACTTCGGAGGTTTTCTATTGATCCCTGACCATCGATCATTGGCGATCGAAGATTTTCTTTTTCCGGAAAAAAAAGGAAAGCTTTACCAGAATCTTTCGATCCCTGACCATCGGTCATCGACGATCAATGATTTTCCTTGGTCGATCTTCAACCCTTCACCCAACTCGTCGATCCCCGACCATCGATGATTTTTGTTGGTGAACTTCCACACTCAGAATTTTTGACAAAATCCCCGGTGAATCTGGGTTGTTGATCTCCTTACCAAGATGATCTTGGCCATTGATTTTCTCCAACTCCACAAACAATCAAAATGAATACAAATCGTCGATGTTCCTCATTTTTCAAATCGCCGAATCAATCCCAGCCACTGATTCGGTAATTTCACCAAACTTTGTCCAACATTATAGCGACCATTAAAATTCAAATTTTTCGATCTTCTAAGTTGAATCCGACTCCGCAACTCTGCAGATTGAATCTATTAACCTCTTAGACAATCCTGGAATCATTCAAACTCAGATCTATTCACAAATTTGGGGAATTTCACTCAAACATTTCCACTGTTTTTCTCCAAATTCGCACAGACATATAAAATTTGTGACAACGAATCTTCCCGATTCACACTTGTTCTGGTCCATAACAGTCCGGTGTTTAAACCAGAAGCTTTGATACCAATTTGTAACTTCCCTAGCCACCCAAGCTGAGAAACACCACTACAATTCTACTATGTTACCAAATTGTAACATACCTAGCCTCCCATGGGACGGGCATGTGATCCAGGTGGATATCGGGGGCCACCCACCTTTTCCAAATGGCTCAAAACAGTTTTCTGGCCATTTTGGCAATTTACTATTTTTAGCAGGTTTTCACTTCCGGGGCCATTTTGAGGGCCTAAATGAAGTTTTTTTGAGA
>SNQJ01S0070016.1:28714-38779 GCA_010110895.2 Picea sitchensis
CATTGTAACGATCTTCTTGCGAATACGAGTAGCCATCACATCTCTTCTCAGAGATAAGCTGCCACCATTCTAGCGAGTCTTTCACTCTGTATTTTTACAGTCTCTGTACATTTATTTGATTAATAGAAATCGTGTATTACTGTATATATGTGTTTATGGTTTCATCTCTGATACATTTCTGTTATATTATTGAATATCTGCAATATCTCTGTTCATTTCTTTATTATATCTCCGCTCTCATTTCGTGCCTAAAATAATCCGGATCAGCATGCCACACCAAGAACGCACCTCTTGGCTAATTTTGAATCTCTGATAACAATTAATTAATAAAGAAGCATGAAATACATACATGCAATGATAAAGATTCATACCACAACATAAAATACATGCACAATATACCATGCACAACATTAACTAGAAAACATGCATATTATAGGTACAATCTCAGGTATAATAATTTGATACGCAGCGGAAATAAATACACAAGCAAAAGAAACCATAACCGAGAGCACTTATCTTTTATAAAAGAAGACACCAACTGGCTGCATACCAAGGGCGTTCCACCCAACCATAGACATTGTTGTTCCAAATCTCAACAACAATGTCACCCTTGAGCCAGGGCTATGAATCCACAAGCATTGTTCCAGAGTGTTACTTGGTTTCCCAAACTAGTCAACAATCAAGCTCTCACAGGATTCTCCAGTAGTCACAACAATCAAAGTACCCAACTCTCTTCTACCCATCCTACACCACCCAAGAGAATGGACCTCCACCCTTCTCTGCCACACATTCCCTTAGGAAGTCCCTCTCCTTCCAGGGCTCCAGTGTAGTTGGTCCAAAATCTCCATGCTGGGACTCTCAGGACTCCCAGTTGTGATCAAAGTTGAACACAAGCCAAGCATCTTAGACATGCAGGCCTCCAATCATGGTTGGATTACACCAACAATCTCTACAACCAACAACCGTGGTTGTTCTTCAACAGATCATCTTCCTTTCCCAAGCCAAGACATGAAAATGAGGAAAGGTGAGCAAGTGAATGAATGAATGGAGTACAGACTCCACGAGAAAAGATGAACAATGAACAAATCAGTTGAATGAACGCGTGAGGCAACCAACAAAAAAACTATAATGGGGATGAGAATGAGAGTGAGCGAATGACCAAAACAAATGAGAGAATTAGCCAACCCGAGGAACCCCTTCCATAGACTAGGGACGGTTTTTTGTAATTCATGGGGATCAAAAACCTCTTGGCCTTCCTCCAAGAGCTCACGTAACTGATTTCCCCCCCATTACAGAAAATGGGTAATATAAATAGATAAGCATTTAGCCCCTCAATCCCCCTCTCTTGTGGAATCATAGCCCCCTATAACACTAGTCCTTGTCCATCTAGCTACCAATAATGTATTTATTATTAATAATGATCAAAACATTACATTTCGTAGGCACAATGGCCTCTTTTAATTGTTTAGTCACTTTGGCCTCTCGAAAATTAACAATACATTATTTAATATGGGGCTCAAAACCCAGGGTGTTACACAACCATTCCTCCCAACCAGTCAAGCTACATCCAATGGATAACTCTTTGGGTAAGTTGCAAACCCCATTTGTCCAAATTTGTTTAGAAAATGGATTCGATCTTATTAGTTATTATCTCTATTGAAACTTCTTGGCATAAAGCTCTAGCGCTAGCAAAAAGAGGATTGATAGGGAAATTCATTGGATTGTAGCCTTCCCTTAAATCAATGGATACTTGGATCTAAAATAATTGGATGTGATTTATAAAAGGAAAACTATCATACTTCTTATGTGGCAGAGGTTTTTATGCTTTTCTCTTTGATCTCAAGGAGGATTGTGATTTGATCTTTAGGAACAATCCTTACTTCATAAACACAAGAGGTGTGTATCTCAACAAATGGACCCCTACATTTGACCTAGGTGTTGATGTTCCTTCAACAGTTCCAGTTTGGGTCTATCTTCCACATCTTCCCTTGCATTGTTGGAATGATGATTCTCTTAGATCCATAGGAAACACTCTTGGAACTTATATTAATAGATCAAAGCCAAAGGTCGACATGTTTTCTTGCGCTTGAATATGTGTTGAGGTTGAGTTGGAGAAAGGGATACATGAAGTGATCAAGCTTTCCCTAGACAATTGGAGCCACATTTTTCAATTAGACTATGAGCAACTCCCATTTAAATGCAAAATGTGTCATGAATATGGGCACTTCGCAAGGGATTGTCTGAAAGAAAAACCTGTGTTAGGACTAATAGAAAAGGAGGAACAATGGAAAATTGTCAAAAAGAAGATGGGATTAGAGGTGCATCCCCGATTAACGACACTCTCATCTTCTACATCTTATTCTGGTAAAGGTATCTCTATGACTAATAGATTTGAGTTTTTGTCTCAACTTCCTTCTTCTAATCTCGAGGCAATAATATCATCATAGGTCCATAATCAATCTCCTTCTATACAGTCGGTGATTGTTCATTTGGTTAAGCCCGACTATGCCCCTTCTTGCATTTATTCAATTCCCCTTCAAAATTCTTTGCTCCCCCTTGAATCTAATCTCAAATCCTTCATGCATAATCCATCATTCTTTGATTCTAAAATTGAAGCTTTCATCTCTCTTTCTCTTGCATCAATGTATGGGTTCCAAGAACTACATGATAAACATTCCTCTCTCTCTCTCTCTNCCCAACAAATGGAAGAAGAAGAACTATAGGATGATCGATTGTCGAAGAAGCTAGGAAGAAAATCTCACAAAGAGAAGCGAGAAGAACAATTAACAAAGAAAAAAATTTGGGCCTCCAATTCTCCATCGAAAGCATGCTAGAAAAATCAACATGCATACTCTTATTAAAATCCTAGGACTGTAGAAGCCATTGGACTTGGCGGCATCACAAAATCCCCTCTTGTTAAATAATGAAAGCAATCTTCGGAAATTGTTAAGGACTAGGGAGCAAGTACAAACTGGAAGCTATCATAGACCTCATCAGATCTAAATATCCAAACATCCTCCTAATTCAGGAGACCAAATTGTTAGAAGCATAAATAATGGAAGTAGGCAAGATACAACGGAGAGGAAGTGAAGGAGCACTAGTAAGTTCTAGAGGAGAACCAAGAGGGATCTACACTTTATGGAACAATGAGATTCTCAAGGTGAACCAAATTATATGCTCTCAGCACTAGATCTTCATAGGTCTAGTTTGTGGAAAGACTGGTATGCAATTTAAGATATTTAACATCTATACCCCCATGCAGTACATGGAAAAACAAGAATGCTAGAGTACTCTTCAAGAGATGAAAGAGACAATTGAAATGGATTTTTTCATTCTAGCAAGTGACTTCAATATAGTGTTAGCACAAGAGGAGAATTATGGAGGAAGTTTTATTTGCAATTTGTTTGAGAAAAACGTCAAAGATATCATGGAAAAATGGGACCTCATTGATGTAAAACCAAGAAGAGGCAAGTACACATGGTTGAATAGGAAATTCGAGCCAACTCACATCATTGAAGACTGGATAGATTTATTCTTCATGGGAATTTTTTGGAAGATCTAGAAATATCGTCATCAATTATTCCTTTAATGGTTTTAGATCACCACCCAATCTCTTTATCGATCCTACAAAAAAGGTATTTTGGCCCCCTTCGTTTCAAGTTAATTCATTGTGATTGCAAGATGACAAAGTTTTGGAAATAATTGCAGAGGCATGGGATGAAAATTTTGAAGGCTCCCTAGGCCTTATTTTGGAATCTTAGCTAAAATTCACTAAGGTTTCTCTAAAACACCAGGCCAAAATAATCTACAAGGAACGGTCGGTAGTGGAAAGAAAACCACTGCAACACCAACTAGCTAGTAGATATTTAGGAAAAAATGGAACAATTAGAGATAACTCAACAACTACAATCGGAAGAGAAATGGTTATGTGGGAAAATATATCTTTCCTATAGGAAAGAGGAGGAACATTCGAGGATTAAGTCTCGAAGTCTATGGTTGAAGGCGAGAGATAAAAAAACCTCCTTTTCCATAAGCAGTGCAAAGCTAGGAAGAATATAAACAATGTAAAGGAAATCCAAAAGTCCAGTGGAGAGAAAACTATAGATTTTGAAGAAATCAAAAGTGAAGCTTACTAGCATTTTAAAGAAATATACATAGAGGAGGAAGATGAAATACTAATAGTGATTGATGCAATGTCACATGAAATCCTTAGCTTTGTAACCAGCTCGAAGAATGCAACTAGATAAAGAAATTGAGGAAGAGGAGGTCATATGTGTTATTTGGGGCTTGGAGCTTGATAAGGTGTTAGGACTTGATGGATTCTCCATATCCTTTTATAGGAATGTTGGGCTAATATTAAAAGATATTTATGCAAAATGTTACAGTGGTCGAGAAAAAAACATAAGATAGGTGGAAGCACTAATTTTTCTTTTCTTTCCCTTATCTCCAAAGAGCCTAACTTGTCGTCCTTCTCTAGATTTCGGCCAATCTTCTATGTAACTCATCCTATACAATCCTTACTAAAGTTATTGCTAACTAATTTAAGAAGATTCTCCCAAGAATTATCTCTGAAAATTAGGGGGGATTATTCAAAAAGGCAGATAATAGATAATACCATTGCTAACTTTGCTCACTTTTTTTCTAAGCTGAAGTTACAATTATTGACTTGACCAACTTGAGATACATAAGCAATTTTCCCCTACTACTTATAATTAGGGTTTGATATGCATTATTGTAACCCTTTGTCCAAAAAATGTTATATGTACATGCTTGACTCAAACAAGGTCAGTGGTTGACCTAGCTATGATTACAACTTTGAAATATATACATTGGCCTTTTGAAGTGGTTATGAATTTGAAGATATGGTGGACTTTCCTTTTCCCCATTTTTCTTTTGAATATATTTTAGCCAACCGAGGGGTCTACAATTGGTGTAGTAGTTGACTTCAAACACCTTGCTACATTTGACATACATGGAAACATTATTTCCTTTTCTAGATCCAAATTGCCTTGTTCATGATGCCCCTTCACCTAATCAAATGGGTTTTTAACTGTGACTATCTACTAAGCATGAATCTTACAAAGGCTTATCTATTAGCAAGATGTACAATGAGACTTTGTGTTCTCAAAGTCCAAGACATGGATCCATTAGGAGTTATCACACTCTATAATTATATTATTTGGTTGATAAAGGCTCAGGTTGAGCTCAACTTAGATTTAGGCATAGGTGACGGTTCCATTTTGCATTTGATTTATGTCTAACTAGGTAATGATTCCCTTTTGCATTTGAATTATGCTTGATTTAAGAATCGACCTAATGCATTTCGAAATCTTTATTTTACTTGTATAATCTATAGGTGGATGGGGAGTTATGATAATCTCATCCATAATGGAGTTGTTGTGATAGCGATGGTAGTTGGGTTTAAAACTAGGATGCATGGTTTAACGATGAGTTCCATTCTGCCCCAAAACCATGGTCCCTCTTCCAAGTACTTTCCATGATCTTCAAGATTAAGAAAAAATAATAAAGAAGCATTTGGAGCAAAATGTGACCGAATATTATGTGGTCTAGGTAGAGTTAATCCACTAGTGAATAGTTGCTACTAATGGTCACAACCCGTTGTCAACAAATCGGGGCATGGTCTTGATAATCCAAAATGAACTTTTTAAAATTCTCTACTTAAATATGTAACATTGGGATATCTTCTAATCTCTCGATAATGAAGGTCCTTGGATGAGAGACCTTGGGATCCAAAGGAGAAGAGGATTTTTTTTGAGTTGAACAACCTATTTAAAAGAGTGAGGATTCAAGGATTTGCCCTTTCACTCCCCCTCATACAAGATAACATGAAAAACATTTGAGAGAACGCTCATTTTGTTGTTCAAAATCTCTCCACAAGGACAAAGTAGCAAGGGAATGTCAATTCTTTTTGAAGTTATAATCAATCTAGGTGCAACTTGTTAAGATATTTAAACACTTAGGAGTTAGTTAAGATCAACTTGGTCTAATGTTTATCTAGGTAAAAGTGTGTTTTTAGTGTGTTTATTTAGTATGCATTAATATGCGTTTGTAGTTATTTAATATGACAATCATGATATGTTCTAGATATAAAGTGATCCGATGACTCATATTCTCCTCGATACTAATGACTATATTGATCCATGACTCAACACCCGATTGGTCCATGATCTCTATTTAAAGAGCATGTAGGGTCACTTGTTAAAGATTAATTGTGATAAAATCTTATGTACATTTTTTTTTCTTTTGCATTAATTATTGTCTCAAGTGCCTGTGTTGGTTGGGGTTGTGGACTATTTCCCTCTTTGAGGGTTTTAACCACATAAAAACACCAGTGCATTGATCTTTGATCTAGTTGTATGAGCTATTTCTTAAGGTGTTTGTCCTATGTGAAAATATTTTGTTTTGTTGAGCATGGTATTAGAGCCCGTTTGAAGACCAATTCTCATTATTGATCGAGATCTTGAACCTGTGTCGCCACATGCATCAAAAGATTTATGGGTTCTATTATTTTTATGCATATGTTTTCATTTGCCCAAGTTACGGTCTTTTTTGTCAAATCCAAAGGTATAAATTTTGATTAAACCTTTTTATTTTTTTCTACCGTGTTATTATTTCATTTTTTCTATTTATATTCTTGTTATGTTATTATTTCTTGTCCATGTGTTTTTTTTTTGTGCACTCTATGTGATTTCGGCAAATTAGAAACAAAGCAGAAAGTGTTGTTTTTTTGTGTATGCTCTTTGCTTTGCACTTTATGCGAGCTCAACAAATGAGAGACAAAGATAAAACTCATATTTTCCAAACAAGGTAACCAAGATATAATCCCAACCTTATTAAGTTTCAAATTTTCACTTGTTTTTGTGTGCATTCATGTTGAAGTTTTTAGCAAACAAAAACAAAGGTTTTTGGGGTAAGCACACACTTTGAGACAAAAAAAACCTCTTTCTTCGTAACATTTGCCATATATTTTGCATTAACTCATTTGGTTGAAAGTTATTTGATTTAATAAGAAGTATTGAGTTCAAGTCTTTCTTTAAGTTATTTTTTGAAAAAGTTCATGCAAATTTGAATTGTCTCGTAACTTTATTATAAGGTGCATTTCACTAAAATTATAAAGGTCAATCACTATAAAGTAAAATTATTGTTTTTTTAAGTTACTTTTATGCAACTTCAATTTACAAAGTAACTTCATTGTAAAAGTGATTCACACTTATTTTATAAAAATAGGTCACTTCATAAGTAACTTCATTGTAAAAGTGATTCTCACTTATTTTATAAAAATATGTCACTTCATAAGTAACTTATTTGTAAAAGTGAGTTTGTAGGCAAAGCTAGAGAAGAATTGGTTTTTTTTTACTTAGCAATTTCATTGTGCAACCATCACCACATGGACCAACTTCTACTTGCCATGTGACACCTTGGTTACCTTTTATCCTTTTTAAAAAATAACATAACTTTCACATATGAAGTCCATTTTCAATGTCGTTTTTTTAACTACTTATTTTTTCGAGAGCTGCCCATCCAACCAATTAGTTTTAGCATTTGAATCCATATTAAATGCATATTTTAATATGGTTGGCCCAAGTGATCTTTTGCTTACTAGAACCAACTACTTCTCATGGAAATCACATATGGAGGATGTACTACAAAGTAAGGGATTGCACTAGATTACCTTGGAAATATAAAAACCCCCCACTGATGCCGCAAAGAAAGCCAAATGGGATAATAAAATTGACAATGTATGTGGATTATTTTTTTTTTCCATCTATACTAATTTACAATTTTACCTTCAAAGAATTGATGATCCAAATGAAGCTTGGGTTAAGTTGGAAATTGTATTTGGTAAACACAATGAGATCTGAGCCCACTAGCTTGAAAATCAATTATTTTCCTTAAATCCCTATGATTTCTTTTGCATCTTCGAATATTATCTATCTAAGTTAAAAATACTTAGACTTTTACTTGTAGACTGTAAACTAGAAATGAAGGACGACCGATGTGTATTTGCTATTCTTGCTAAGCTTGGTAGTGCATATTATGTTTTTGTATCTACTTTTCACTCCACTGAGAGGCTCTAGGGTTTTTTTTAACCTCAACTGAACTTAGATTATATTAATAAGGGTTGTGCCAAAGAAAACAACAAGCAAAAGCATTACAAAAGGAGGTTCTCATCCTGTCAAAATTTCTAAATCTATAACATAAGGCAAAATGTGTATGCTTAGACTATTTATAGGCTCATCAGAGTTGATTACATCCTTGTAAAAACTTCCTAAACACTAGATAACCTTAAAAAACATACATTGATTGGAAGAAATAGAGTCTAGAATTTCAGGAGCTCCAAGAGGAACTCCTTCCTTGACCTCTATAGGAGCAATGCCTCGGTTGCTGGTGCCTGCTCCACTATTGGCTCCTTCTTCTCTAGGAAGCATTCTACCGTGAACATAAGATGCAAATACCATAGGATGGGTGTTGAGCTGGGATTTAATCTATTGGATTTCTAATTCCATGACATTCATCCTCCTATTGAGAGTTATTAGAACCACCTTTGTTTCTTGATTTTTGGAGATGATCAGGTTGGCTAGGGCCTGCTTGAAATCCCCAAATTTTCTTGAGAGGTGATGGAGAGCCAAGTTGTTGGATTATTTTATTTCCTCATGTCTTCTGAGCACTTGCCTGAAATCATTCCAAGAGGGATCCGTGGTTGGAGGCTACATACACCCTGATTGAGGAACTCGGTTTCCAAAAATACCCATATATCGGGCCCAAACAATAGTCAAAGAGAAACAACCACTGAGAGTAAACAGATTCAAATGGCCACAAACCTTACCCATGTTGGAGCTAGATAAAAGGAAGAGAATAGAGGCCCCACTATCATTTGTGTAAATGAAGGAAAGGAAACACAGAGGGTGTCCAGAATCTAGCTATCCAAAACGAATGACGCAGAACCTGACAAATGATAATTGCTTGCAACTAAGCATAAGATTTCCTTGGGAATAAAGCCATGTTTCACCTCGAACAACACAGTCTTGGAGAATCTGTGTAGACGATAAAGCCATGATGGAACCCATCGAACCCACTTCAAAATGAGAGTACCACACCTCCGACCGATATTTCACGTAGAAGAATTTAATCCCTGAGCGTGTGAAGAGGGGAGCTCGAGCGCTGCCACCTACCAACTTAAGGGCTCAGAAAATGAAAAGGGTGGAAGGGACATCAAGGCAAGATATGAGCCCCACCCACCCCATTAACCCACATTTCTCCCTTGATTAAACTAGTGCCTACCTTGGCCTGATGATCGACAATAGAATTTAGGTGTCATTTAACACGGTAGAGGTTGATCTTGTCAAAATTTTGGTCAACCTAGCCCAGTTAGCAGGGTTGAGTCAGCATCCGTACTACTGATATCAACACTAGTACGGATGACATCATCATCCATACAATATACACGACACACGTAGAGGGCGACATGTGTCATGCTGACATCAGCATGGTGATGTGGCAACACCAGAGGCTGCCACATGTCACTCATTTTCAGACTTTTTGGGCAATTCCATGGACCAATGAAAAGGTGCCACATGGTAGTCCATATAGCCACATGGAAAACCGTACAACCACCTGTCAGGTGATGTGGCAAGCTGACGAAGCAGGATTACATGGCAGTGACCATGCAAGGAGTGGTGGCGTGAGCCAATGAAAAGCTACCACGTGGCCCAGTCATGGGATTCCACGTGGTAGCATCCAAATGCATAAGGACACCCAACATCCATATTTCCAAAAATTAGTGAGGTTGGTTGGTGCCAACCACCAATCTGCCAAGTTTGATACGATCCCACCAAATCTAGCTAGGATATAAACCATACCACCAGACTTAACCACCTCTGCCAAAGGCTCCGCCATGTCAACCGAATCCGCCAAAGTTTCTGCCAAATCCAAAAGTTTCTGCCAAATCCAAACCCTAGTATGACCCCCATACCTGGGGAAAATGCAACATTTAAGTAAATAAGGGGGCAGACTTTACCAAGTCACACCCTAGCCCAAACGGTT
>SNQJ01S0070016.1:38789-65683 GCA_010110895.2 Picea sitchensis
CTGATCTGAGCAAAGCTTCTACAACTTAACTCCAGAATGAGGTATACTTATGTATTTTGCCAAATTCTTTTGCTGAGTTAATAAAAAGGCCTACCCATTTGAGAGTAGGACCCAGAGACGTATTCCACCAGAGAGGAACTCCATTATCAAGTTTTTTGTGTTTAGATTTGATGCTTATGTCTCTTCATTATTGAGCTTTTCCTTCTTTGCGATGCACTTTAATTTATGCTCATTTAATACAATTCTTTATAAGTCACATCGATGAAAAGATCTCAGATCATGTTGGTATCAGAGCAGTCATCTTTGACTTGAATTGTTGAGTGTGAATGCTTAATAGGGCCAAGCATAAGCATGGTGAAGGAAATATTAATACTTTCAATCCTGAAGTTGGTCGTGCATCCCAAAGGAATAAAATGGCTGAAGAGGACAAGCGTGATGAACATGATAAAAAATTCCATATGGTATTTTATCGCATGTCAGAAATTTTCGAGTGAATGTATGGAGACTACGAGAAGAGGATGAAGAAGAAAGGGAAGAAAAAGGAAACACAAGCAGATAATAATGCTTCAGTGAATCAAGGGGCTGGAGGAGACTCTCTCGAGCCTCCATCTTCACCATCAAGTTCTAGCTCTTCTTCCTCTGAGCATTCTCATCATTATCATAATTCTAGCCATAAAATTTCTTTTAAGAAACCATTACTAAAGCTTAATGTAAAATTTGCTTTACCTATGTTTAATGGAGATTCTAATCCTGAAAAGCTAGATAATTGGATCCGACAGGTTGAACTGTATTGTCATGTTCAACAGATTGATGAAGAGGAAGTTAAGGTACAATTAGCTTCTCTTTAGTTGGAAGGCACCACTCTTGTATGGTGGGAGAGTAAACTTCAAGAAAAAAGTAAGTGTGGTAATCTTCTTTCCTCGTGGTCAAAATTTAAATCAGCGATAAGGAAGCAATTTTATCCATTGGGTTATTTACATAAAGCAATGATGGAATGACAAACTTTGAAACAAATTAAAGGTCAAACTGTACAAAGTTTCATAGAAGAATTTAGGAAGAAAGCTCTTGCATTAAACATTCCTTTGGATTCTTATGAAACTTTGATGAAGTATATTGGCGCACTTCACAGTTTTATT
Organism: Picea sitchensis; assembly: GCA_010110895.2. Taxonomy (NCBI): domain Eukaryota; kingdom Viridiplantae; phylum Streptophyta; class Pinopsida; order Pinales; family Pinaceae; genus Picea; species Picea sitchensis. The sequence continues at coordinate 39,926 of SNQJ01S0070016.1, forward strand.
CGTCATACTTTGCTATTGTTTAACCCCACTAGTCTTGACGAAGTTTTTGTGCAAGCTACTCACCTTGAGAACAAGGGAAAGCATGTTCAAGAAGATTCCATGAAGAAACCTTCCAATCTCCCACATAAGCAGTTTAAGAAGTTTAAAAGGAAGGACAAAACGACTGCCACTGTAAAGAGAGAAGAAGGAAATCCATCTTGCACTCACTGCAAGAAGAATGGTCACGATGATGAACATTGTTGGAAACTACATCCAAAAAAGAGACTGAAACAGTTTGGTGGAAATGGGAAGACAAAGACCGTTGCTACAGTGCAACAAGATCTTGGTTCTGATTCAAGAGATGAAGGAAATATCATAGCGGTTGGAGTACAAGGTAAATATTCCCTTCATGCTAGTTCAAATTCCAATAATGAATCTCATGACGATGAAAGAAATATGAATGAATTATTTCACATAAGAGTTGTATCTAAACACATTAAGATAGATACATTATTTGATACGAGTTCCCAAGTAAACTTGATATCTGAAGCACTTGTCAAAAAGATGGGTCTTGAAACTAAACCACATCCAAAGCCTTATCCTCTTGCTTGGGTATGTGATAAAGCAAAACTTAATGTCACCAAGCAATGTAGGGTTAGATTTGCTATTGCTTCAAAGTTGATTGATGAAGTGGATTTGGATGTTGTATCACTTGATAAATGTGGCATAGTGTTGGAAGTCCTTATCTTTATGATAGAAAAACATTCTTCTTTCGTCATGAGAATAAATATCACCTTACTAAAGGGGAAGTGGAATACATTGTTAGAGCCCACAACATGGGGGTAAACACGACACTTGTTATTACAAGACAAATGAAGAGACTCATAAACACTAATAAGAGATATGTGCTCATGGTCGTAAGGGAAAAGGATGTCGGGACATTCGACGCTTTTCAAGGATGTGATCCTTCTCATAAGAAAGAATTAATTGATATTCTTTCTAAGTATGATGATATTTTCCAAGAACCAGATGGATTACCTCCTAAGAGGGAAATCCAACATGAAATACATCTTCAGCAGGATTATCCTCTTCATAATGTGGGCATGTACAAGATGTTGGTTGTAGAGATGACAAAGATCAAGAAACAAGTACAAGGCTTATTGGATCAAGGGGTCATCAGGCCCAACTCATCTCCTCGTGGTTCTCGGATCATGATGGTGCCAAAAAAGGATGGAACATGGCGAATGTGTGTCGATTACCAAGCCTTAAATAAAATCATAGTGAAAAATAGATACCCTCTTCCTCGTATAGATGATTTACTTGATCAATTAAAGAATGTTGTTTATTTCACTAAGTTGGATTTGCGTAGTGGATACCATCAAATCAAGGTTGCAGAACATGATGCATGGAAAACTGCCTTTAAAACCAAACAAGGATTGTTTGAGTGGTTAGTTATGTCGTTTGGGCTTTGTAATGCTCCAACAACCTTCATGCCTGTGATGAATGATGTATTCCGACCATTTCTAGATGATTTTGTGATTGTATAATTAGACGACATTCTTATATTTAGTGGGACTTGGGATGAACATGTAAGGCATGTAAAACAAATATTGGATACTTTGCAAAGGGAAAAGTTGTATGTAAAATTATCCAAATGTAAATTTGGTAAGACTGCACTTGTATACTTAGGTCATATTGTAGGAGGAGGACAATTGAAGATTGATCCTTCCAAGATTGATGTAACTGCAAATTGGTTTGAGCCCAAAAGTGTAACCGAAACACAGAGCTTCTTAGGTGCAATCAAGTATTGGAGGAGATTCATTTCAAACTTCTCCTTTATAGCAGCTCCTTTGCATGCCTTAACCAGTGTGAAGAACACTTTTCAGTGGGGAGGAAAGCAACAAAAATCTTTCGACACTTTGAAAGAAAAGATCAGTACCACACCAGTATTATCACTTTCGAATCTCCAACAACCTTTCGAGATCGAGACAGATGCCAACATGTACGCCATGGGTGCAATATTAATGCAATATCGTAAGCCTATATGTCACCACTCTGAAATATTTAACCAAGTTGTTGTTAACTATCCTATGTATGATAAAGAGTTATATGCATTAGTTCAAAGTGTAAAGAAATGGAAGCATTACTTGTTAGGGAAGGAAATGATCATACATACAGATAATCAACCCTTACAGTATCTCCAAGCACAAACCAAGCTACAACAATCTCGACATTACAGATGGATGGGTTTTCTTCAACAATTTCATTTGGTAATCAAATACAAAAAGGGTACGAGTAACAAGGTAGTTGATATGCTTTCTATACATCCTCTTGTTGCTTCTATTATTTTGAAGAATGCTTCTTTATCTCATGATAGCTATGTGGAACAATATGTCATTGATGAAAATTTTAAAGAAGTATTTGAGAAGCTAACCCGTGGTGCACAAGTAGAGAACTATTTTCTGCAGGGAAAAATACTCTACCATCTTGGAAAATTATGTATTCCTACAAGTGAACGAGTCCATGTAATAAGAGAAGCTCACACTTCTCTTGTGTCTAGGCATTTTGGGGTAGGAAAAACTATGGCTCATCTACAAATATTTTGTTACTGGCCTAAGATGAAAGCAATTGTAACTAAATATGTGAAGGGGTGTGTGATGTGTTCTACTTGTAAGCCCACTAATAGAAAATTGGAGATATACTCACCACTGCCTGTACCATCCCATCCCTGGGAAAGTATCTCCATGGATTTTGTAGGGGGTTTACCAATGTCGAAAATGGGTCATGAATATTTGTATGTTGTAGTGGATAGGTTCAACAAGATGTGTATCTTAATGCCATGTAAAAAGCAGATCATTGTTGAGAAGACTGCTAATATCTTCTTTCATTATGTTTGGGTTCACTTTGGGTTACCCACATCCATTATCTCGGATCGATATACTCGATTCCTTGGGGATTTTTGGACAAGCTTGTGGAGAATGATGGACACCAAGTTGAAGAGGAGCCCTGCTTTCCATCCACAAACCGATGGACAGACAGAGGTTGTTAACCAAACAATGGTACTTTTTCTTTGAGGCTACTGCTACAAGCATCCCAAATCATGGGATGAACAAATACCCTATGTACAACATGCTTACAATCAGGCCTTACATTCCTCCACTTAGTGTTCTCCTTTTGAGACATGTTTTGGGTATTTACCTAAGGTTCCTTTGGACTTGATGTATGGGAGAGATGCCAATTCAAATGAATAAATAAATGAAGACAGAGCCCACAAATTCATTTAGAGGATCCAACAGGTACATCAAGCAGTCAGGGAAGAGTTGGAGAAAACGCAAGCACAATATAAAGATCGGCATGAAAAACACAGGGTTGATCACCAGTTCCAGGTTGGAGACCAGGTATGGCTTCACATCAGCAAGGAGAGATTGAAGGGTGAAGGCAAGAAACTCAAGCCCATACGATATGGACCCTTCACTATTTTGGAGAAAATTAGTACCAATTATTTTCGTCTAGATCTTCCACCTTATATGCAGATCTACTCAGTTGTAAATGTGGAAAAATTGAAACTTTTTGAGCCTCCCGTGATCATGGATCAGGATGAGGAAGTTTCAATACCTTCAGTTGATGAGTTTTCTCCTGAGTACTTGGATGAGTTGAAAGAAGATATCATCTTGGACAAAAGGATGAGGACTTCACGCAGGGGTGATGTTGATTATGTACAAGTGGGATTAAAGGGTACACATCCAAGCAAGGTAAAGTGGATTGAGAAGGACAAGATGAGGGAACTCTTCCCTCACTTATATGTTGATTGATGAAAGATTTTGGTGGTCCAAAAAGCTCTCAGTGGGAAGGCGTGATCCAAAAAGGATCCAGAGAAGACTAAGGATAACTGAGAATTCACAGAAGCAACTCATGAAGCTCGAAATGGCTTCAGAAGACAGAAAAAGGGAAAAATTTCAATGTTCTAAAAAATCAGTGAAATTAGCATCATCGCAAAGAGCACGTCGCAAGATTTCCAATGGCATAAACGTCTCATCAAACGAAGTTACGGATCAAAATCTATTCATAGTCAAAGTTTTGGTCAACCTAGCCCAGTGAGCAGGGCTGAGTCAACATTTGTACTGCTGACGTCAACAATAGTACAGATGACATCATCATCCATAAAATATATGTGGCACACTCAAAGGGAGACACGTGTCATGTTGATGTCATCATGGTGACGTGGCAACACCAAAGGCTGTCACATGTCACTCATTTTCAGACTTTTTGGGAAATTCTATGGACCAATGAAAAGGTGCCACATGGCAATCCGTACAACCACATGGTAGACCGTACAACCACCTGTCAGGTGACATGGAAAGATGATGAAGTAGGATGACGTGGTAGTGAATGTGCAAGGAGTGGTGACTTGGGCCAATGAAAGGTCAGCACGTGGCCCAGTCATGGGCAACATCCAAATGCATAAGGATGCCCAGCATCCGGATTTCCAAAAATTGGCGGGGTTGGCTGGTGCCAACCCCTAATCTGCCAAGTTTGATAAGATCCCGCCAAATCTGGTCGGGATATAAACCATACCACCAGACTTAACCACCTCCTCCAAAGGCTCCACCATGTTAACCGAATCTGCTAAAGTTTCCGCCAAAGCCAAACCATATATATATAATGTTGCAACCATATGCCAAAAATGGGAGGCCCGTGAGTTCGACCCCGAGATCTACCCTATCAACTTTTCCTTTGCTAAGTCCGCCAACCATTTGCATTGGGTATGGGGGTCAGATCAGGGCATGGCCGTACAGACAAGGCACGTTTTTTGAGACAAATTCTCATGAATTAATTGCAAATGTAGGCACAAAAATCAAGGTGAATTTCCTAGAGGGCTTGGAAGTGCCAGACTAAGATCGAGGCGTGGAGACAATCATTTTTGGGTAATTTGAGGCCACGAATTCAATGGTGTTGTTTGTTTTATGATCTGAGCAAAGCATCCTCAACTTAACTCCAGAATGAGGTATACTTATGTATTTTGCCAAATTCTTTTGTTGAGTTAATAAAAAGGCCTACCCATTTGAGAGTATGACTCAAAGACGTAGTCCACCAAGGACGAACTCCATTATCAAGTTTTTTGTGTTCATATTTGATTCTTATGTCTCTTCATTATTGAGATTTTCCTTCTTTACGGTGCACTTTAATTTATGCTCATTTAATACAATTCTTTATAAGTCACATCGATGAAAAGATCCCGGATCATGCCCCCAACTGTTTCAACCATTCTGGGAATTCTTCTTTTGTTTTCCTTATAACCCACTTAGGAATGGAAGACTTATTCCCAAGAGATAGAAGAGAGGCGACAACATCTATAAACAAATTTATCCATTGTTTTTCGTAATTCTCCAAACTCTAGTCTTGCTTGAGAGAGCGAAGGCGAAGAAACTCACAACACAAGGAAATGGCTTTAACCACTATCTTCCTGGGAGCAATTGATTCATCCTGAAAGATGCTCTTATTCCCAACCAACCATATTGTCCAACATAAATATTTTGGGAAGACCAACCACATGCATTTGAATTTAGGTTTTTTTTATAAGCTACCACTATAATTCTTATTTCAATTGGTGAATAAGTCAGTAACTCTATTAGGCCAGATCATGAAATGGAAGAGATCCCCCAGAGAAAATCCCCATACCTCTTTGTAGTAATTGCAATGGACAAATAAGCATTTAAGGGATTCCTCGTGTTTTTGACACAAGATGCACCATGGAGGAACAATAATGCCCCTCTTCCTTAAATTTTTAGCAGTGGGGATTTTACTATGGGATAAGAGCTAGACAAAGGAATTTATCTTGTGCATACCGTCTGGGTGCCATAGGGATTTCCATAACTTTGAGTGGGGGAAGGTGGATAATTCTTCCTATAAGAGCTTGAAACCTTTACTAACGAAGTATTGAGCATCTCCCCAACCTAGAACATATTTATCAGATAGTATACAAGGAGGCCAGCCATGAAGAGCATTCTTGAAAGAGGAGATAAGAGGGGATAGATGGGGAGGGAGGAGCTCCAGATTCCATCCAGACCAATTGCCTAAGGCTTCATCCCATTTTACAATATCAAGTAGCCTAGTGAGCCCATTAATGTGCATCCAATCACACAAAGGAAAAAGGTTTGCTTGGTGGGAAAGGCAAGCTTGATTCAAAATGGCATCCTCCCATATATTGATGCACTTTCCATTTCCATGGATCCAATTAATATTTATGATTATGATGGGCATAGACGAGAACATAAGATTGAAGATTGGGGAGCCTTTATCAATTCTAAGAGGGAATTTTAGGAAACGGAAGTGGGAGCCACAAAACTATTTTTTGCAAATAACCTGCTTCTGCCAAAGTGGCTTACGAGTGATGAGGCTCCAAACCAACTTTCCCCCCATAGCTGTGTTCATAGGTTCCGGATCTTGGATGCCCAAACCACCTCGTATCATAGGGTTTTTCACTTGCTTCCAATTGATCAGATGAAATTTTTTCTCATTTTGTTTTCCCCCGTCAAAGAAACTGTCTAATTTTAGCTAAGATCTGATTGGTGATGCCTTCAGAAGCTAGGAGTACAGAAAATTGATACAGAGGAAGGGATGAGAAGACTTCCTTAATGAGAAAAATATGACCTGCAAGATTAAGCCATCGATATCCCTAATGTGTGAATTTAGCATTGATTTTCCCCAATATATGCATCCAATCTAGATAATTTGGACGTTTTAAGGAGATTAGGATGCCCAAGGATTTGAAGGAAGTCCAATTTCCACCAATAGGAAAGTAAAAAATACTAGAGATTGCCTATAAAACTCGAGCTTAAGTATGCCAACCCAAGATTTGTCATTTTTGATGATTCTCCTCTCCCCCTAAGGCCTCCAAAAAAGTGTCAAGAACTTGCTTGGCAGAGAAATGATCTGAGAGGCTCCCCCCAAAAGTAAGGTATCATCAACAAACTAGGGGTGATTCAGACTTTTAACCCCATGAAGAATTTGTATGTCAGAAAGGTTTCTAGAAATCCTTTGTGCTTCTAGTTTTCAATTGAGATATTTTGCCATGACGATGTAAAGCAATGGTGAAAGAGGGTAGCCCTGTTGCATACCCCAACCACTTTGAAAGAATCCATCCAAACGACCATTTACTAAAGGGGAAATCCAAGGTCCTTCAATACAAGATTCGACCCATTTAATGAAGTCCATACTAAATCCAAAATTTTTAAGCACCTGAAAAAGAAAAGAGTTACCAACACGAACAAAAGAGTTATCCATGTTAATTTTAATTATCATAAATTTTGCCTTGGATGAGAAGCTGGAGTGGATGGCCTCTTGAACAAGTATTATGTTATTAGTTATCTGTCTATCCCTCATGAAACCCCCTTGATTTGGGGAAATGATTTTGGGAAGGAGGTCTTTAAGACGCCAAGATATGATTTTGGTGAGAATTTTGTAGGAGTAATTACAGAGTGAGATGGGTTTGAATTGGGAGAAGGATGAAGGATTGGATTCTTTAGGAAATAGGGCTAAAAAGGAAGAATTGATATTCCCCCCTAGTCTGAGAAATTTATGAGTATAATGCAACATTCTAATCAAATCATAATTTATGAGGTCCCATAAATGTATATAAAAGGAGATAGGGAATCCATCTGTCCCGGGGGATTTATCTTGTCCCAAGCTCCACAAAGTTGCATATACCTAATATTCTCCAATAAGATGATTAAGAATCATATTATCTGTGTTAGAAATTAAAGTAGGAATGTTCTCAAGAAGATAATCAACATTAACCTTGATTGTTTCAGCATTTTGGGATAGAAGATCTTTGAAGAATCTACGAGCCACCTTTTTGATGTCCCCAAAATCATTGAGTCGAGAGCCATTGTCCATATTTATTGTTGCATTGTTGGTTTTTGTAGGCTCTAGGGGCTTCTTACAAACCACTCTCTCTCTCTTGAATTTTTTTGTGATTCTTTGATTAGAGAGAAAGATAAGCTCTTGCAACCTGGAGTGTATAGGCACATCTAAGAAAACCTTAGTGGCCCAACAAAGGGATAAATATAAGAAACCAAAGAAGAAACATCCTTGCAACAACAAGCAAAGCAAGGGTCCCAAACCCTCTTAGCCAGTTTCTATTCCCAATGGTGACAAAGGACCAAAACCAAAAAGTAAGAAGATTGACATACATTGCAATTTTTGTGGGCGAGTTGATCATCTAGAGTCTAAATGTTTTAAAATGGAAGAGGCCTTAAAAGCAACAATGAAGAAGCGCAACATCAATCTTGATTCTTCTTCTTCCAAATCTTCTTCTTGTGGACATGCACTTTCTATTTTTGTTTTTTCCTCCAATGCAGCATCTACTTCTTCTTCTAATGAGTGGCTTATTGATTCTAGAGCATTTTATCATATGGTTAAGGGTAAAGCCATTTTTTTTGTTATTAATGTATGTAACACCAAACACATATTTGTTAGTGATGATAGATCTCTTAGTGTTGTAGGGTCTATAACAATTCAGTTAGATGATGGTCACTTTAATGATGTATTATGTGTTCTAAGTCTCTCATGTAATCTTCTATTAGTACACCAAATCACTCATTTAGGCAAAGGTAAAATAATAGAGTTTTCATCTTACCAAGTTGTAATCAAGGATTTAAAAGATCCTAAGCATGTCCTAGCAACTAGAATTGTTGAAGATATTATCAAGTTGTACACATTTGACAACTTTGGATCATCATTTTTTCCATTAATTTTAATTGCTTGTAGCGATGACTTAAACAGACTTTAGCAAGAGTGGTTTGGCCATATAAACTATTTTTTCATTGCATTAGCTATTTAATTAAAATATGGTGACCAATCTTCTTCTCATTTGTTGTAGAGATGGTGTTTGTGCCAACTATATTCTTGGCAAACATCATCGGGACAATTTTGACAAATGTTCCTCTTGACACACCTTCACTGCCTTGTAGCTTGTTCACAATGATTTGTGCGGTCCGCTTTCTTCTCCTTCTTTCTTTGGTGCAAGTACTTCTTAAATTTCATTGATGACTTCCCCAGATGCACTTGGGTTTATTTCTTAAAACTCAAGAGTGAATTTTTTGACATGGTTTTGGCCTAGAAGGCCCTTGTAGAAAAACAATATGGACATCAATTACAGAGATTAATAACATATAATAGAGGTGAATATGTGAACATGAAATTTATAACTTACTACATTGCACAAGGCATTAATGCAACATACTATTCTATATACACCACAACAAAATGGTGTTGTTGCGAGAAATAATCGAACCTTAAAGGAAATGACAAATTGTATGATCCAATCTAAAGGATTACGTTTTCATTATTAGGTTGAAGCCGTTAATTGTGCCAATTAAATAGTAAATCACACTCCCACAAAGGCTTTAAAAAATACACAAAAAATATAACATTGGATGAATCATGGAATAAAATTAAGCCAAATATAAGCCATTTCTATGTATTTGATAGTGAAGTATGGGCTCATATTCCTGATTAGAAAAGGAAAGCATTATAGCCTAAAAGTGAGAAGTTCATTTTTGTTGGATATTTTGAAGATGTCAAATGTTACAGACTTCTTCAACCCCATTCCTGAAATTATTATTATGAGAGATGTTAAGTTTGATGAAAATCTCTTATCCCGCGATCCTAATTTGACATGTGTGCCATCTTCAATGTTTGTGCCCTCCTCTCTTCCCAACTTTTTTGTTAGTGATCATATTCTAGTTTATTCTTTAGATGATGACAATGAGGATGAAATCCACCTATGCCTACTCACCTTCCTCCAATTAAGTCCATTGAACATGAACCTACACTAACACCACAACTTCCTAGATGGGTTTGTACAACACAAGAAGCAGCGAGTGATATTTCCGAGGATCCTACAAATCAACGACATACACATTCATAGTTCCAGTGAGCCTCCTCTATTTTGGCTCAAGTTTAAGAGACTCATGATTTGGAAACATTTGTAGAAGCTTATGGCCATACAGATTAGGACACAATAATGAACGAAGAGCATTGTTCCTTAATGGAAAATGATACTTGGGATCCTATACCGCTTCCAAAAGGAAGAAACCTTGTCAGATGTAAATGGGTGTATATAACTAAGTATGCATCAAATGGAAGTGTTGAAAGACATAAGGTTTGTTTAGTTTCCAAAGGATTTTCTCAAGTTGAAGGAATTGACTATAATGAAACCTTTGTCATTGTAGCAAAAGTGAATTCCATCTACCTTGTTCCAACCCTTGTCGCCTCACATAAATAGGAGGTCCATCAGATGGATGTTAATTCCACCTTCTTGCATGGGGATTTGCAAGAATAAATTTATATGGAACAACCTTAGGGATATGTTCAAAATTACTCCAGCCCTATGTGCCTCCTTAAGAAATCTCTATATGATCTCGAGCAAGCTCCTCGGGTTTGGTATGCTAAAATGGATAGCCTTTTTTTTACACCAATTTTTCTAGATGTTATTTTGACTCCAATGTCTATACCAAGAAAGTAGGAAGCCATCTCACAATACTTGTTCTTTATGTTTATGACCTTATCCTCATGAGTAGTGACCCTAAACTTTTCAACCATGTGAAATCCAACCTTAAAAGACTTAGGTTATTTGCATTACTTCATTGGCCTTCAAGTATTGCAAACCAAGGAAGGACATTTCCTTTCACAATCTAAGCATGCATGTGACTTTTGTCACCGTTTTCACACGAAATATTGTAAACCAACCCCATCTCCCTTTTAGTTTGGAGTCAAACTCGTTGCCACCTTTAACACCCCATTTTCCCCAATATGTAAATATATGTCTAAATTTCACCATGAGTCATGGCTAGTATCTTTAACGTTTTGGACCATGATGAACAATTAAAATGATAAAATGCATTTTGATGATAATGAAAAGAAATTGTTGATGGGTGGAACACTTACACAAAAAATGATGCCATGAGAGGGAATGGTGAGGAAACCGCGTTGCCAATTTAATATTAAAGAAAACCCAGATTGCCCATTTTCCCCAAAATTTTAGTTAATGAAGGAAGTTGGTAGTTAAACTACTAGCTTCCCACAATTATGAGAAAGAATGGGGGGCAATACCATAAGTGCCTTGCCTCAAAAGCACGGGCATAAACGCACTCATTTGGAGATTCCTGAACCGACCCCAATGTTTTGGGAGAATTGACCCACAAAATGGGTAGAATGAAAATATGGGTGAAGGGAATGTTCCAAAAATGCCTCTTTTTCATAGCAAAATAGGGGGGAGTCAAGTTCTATGTGTTATGAGCTAGAAATAACGAGTAAGAGTCTCTAAAAGAAGCTAAAGAACAGGGTTGCAAATTTTGGGTGTTAGTTGTGCAAGCCAGATGTTGTGACTCCTTGAGTCAAGAACATGCCCCCTTGATTGGATGACTTGGAGATATATCTTGCTAATTTTTGTTGATGAATGAGAGTGGCCTTCATCTTATACCTCTAATATTGAGAGTTTTCCCTCATGGAAACACCTTCTGGGTAGGGGGTGGCCAACTGCAAGGATAGAAAAAAGATATTTGTGCCTAAGGTTGGGTGGAAAGAGGCTCATCCGTTAGTAGTTGCAAATCTATCTTAAATTCTCAGATAAGTGTTCCAGTGCTTTGTTTATGCCAGGATAAGTTCCTTGATGTTATGGAATTTATGTTTTGGTTATATGAAGAATTTGATATTGTGTCCAAGTAGTGAAATTGTTGTTTCTTGTGCTTGACAAATTGTAAAATCTGAAGTGAGTCGTGAAAATATATTCTATTTTTTTCCCTCTCTCTACCTCTGTTTTTAAAGACTGTTGTAAATAATTATTTGTAAATTTGAGTAAGAACATAATGTTGGTTGGGCATTTACATCCCATTTGTATAAATAAATCTCATGTGTTAGTAGTGAATACTAAGTTGTTATAGTCTTCACATAGCATCTGAAGATAATAATGTATAATTTCTATTAAATGAATGTTGCTCCCTATAATACTGAAGTTGTAGATCAACTCTAGGAGGTGACTTGTCCTTGGTTAATGGACAAGCCTTTGGAAGCATGGGTAAAATCCCTTCACTTTCAGCCAACATGATAAGCTTGACAAGGGGGAGTCTGGAATGAAAGATTGACCATAATTTTGGTCTCATAAGCCTAGGCTATCTAGTTGACATGATAAGGTATTTAAAATGAGGAGTTTATGGAATAAAATGAAATCATGAATTATGTGTTTTGTATTTAATTTATGCCTTATTAAGACATGGTAAGAATAGAATTCTTATCCGGATTTACTCAGTAAAACCATGTATAGAGGTAAAGACCTGAAATTGTGACATTTTCCTAAATAGTATTAAAGACTTGCATGATTTTAGTTGGGCAGTAAGGAGGCTGACAACTCCTGGTAATTATTTAAAATTGCCATTTATTTTCTTAATAAGTTTGAATTTTAAGAGGAGGAAGTCTTATATTATAAACCATGTAATTCTATTATGTGCACGCGAGTGGAGAAGCTCGGAAATTCCTTTTTCTAGGCAAATAAATAATTTTGCTAAATTACTAATCAAATGAATTCGAACTATACAAAGGTTAACTCTGTAACCATGGAGAAATTGTTGTTAGTGTATTTTTGTTATTAATTTCAATGCTTGGGAATTATTCTTCCTTTCTCTCAACATTTTAAAAATATTAAACCTCACAGAAGTATTGGGCACTAGGAGGTGGAGGAGGTAAGGCACATGTGCTACGTGATATACCAGGGGGTTGGTTAAATAAAATATAAATATTATATAAAATAGAATTAATAAACCCCACCGGGTTATTGGGCACCAAGAGATGGAGAAGGGAACATGCATGTGATAGTGGTATACCAGGGGGCCGATATAAAATGGTATTATTAAACCCCATTGAATTATCGGGCACTGGGAGATGGAGAAGGGAAGGTGTGTGCGATAAGAGATATACTGAGGGGCTGATACAAAATAGTGTTATTAAACCCCACCAGAGTATCGGGCACTGATAGATGGAGAAGGGAAGGCGTGTGTGATAAGCGATATACCTGGGGCCGATGCAAACATAATATAAGCCAATTTAATAAACCCCGGTGCATTATCATATAAATTATTATTATTATTATTTTCCCATTGGAACACCAGAGCTAGGGCCTAGGGGAATGGTAAACGACATGTTTGGCAGGTAATACACCCGAGGTCCAGTTAAATAAAATATAAACAATAAACCCTATCAGGATGTCGGACCTGAAATAAAAGTAAATTTTTGAACATAAAATCTCAGTATTTACCGTGCCACTGAAATATATTAAACAAAAATGTTATTAGGTGGGGTATTAAATTAATGTGGATTAATTAATAATAATTTGGATTATATATTTAAAATCCTAAGGCCTGAGATTTTAATGTAATGTTGTTTAAATTAACTTACTAAAATTATAAGGTGTGGAATGTGTTGCACCCCGATCTGATGACACGTAACCCTGCTACGCCACATGTTTGCTATGTATGCTGACATGTAGCTTCCTCGTGTGATGCCATGTCACCTGCCACGTGGTAGTGTGCATGCTTGTTATTCTTAGTAAAATCTTTAAAAGGCCATAACTTTTGATCCATAGTCTGGATTGAGGTAAATTTTATATTGTTGGAAAGCTCTTGACGAGCAGAAGACGATGATGCCCTCAAAAATAGGTTTCAAGATGGATAAGAAAAATAAAATGTTTGATACCCAACCTCTTTAAGAGAACCTAAGGGGCGGGTAGGTTACACCACCTATACTGCATCCGAAGTAGATGCCACTTCGTATTGTCAATTAGTTGGTAGCCTTTTGTATTTGACTCATCACCATCCTAATATTTTCTTTGCTATTGGTCTTGTTTCTTGGTATATGCAAACACACTATGAAAGCCAATGGAAAACAATAAAAATGATACTTTGGTATATCTAGGGTACAATCCAGTTTAATATACATTATAGTTTAAGGGGGACTCCTTTGTTGGTTAGTTTCATTGATTCCAATTGGGATGATGACCTTGATGATCAGAAGTCTACTACAAGTTATGTTTTCAGTCTTGGTTCCAAACATGTCACTTGGGCTTGCAAGAAACAACAAACTTTTGCTCTTTCTTCAACATAAGTAGAGTACCGAGTAGTGGTTAATGCAAGTCAAGAAGTCTTGTGACTTTGATAGATCTTTTTAGAGTTTGGATTCCAATGGCAGCATCTGACCACCCTTCGAAGTGACAATCAAAGTGCCATCAAGCCCACCAAAGATCATGTTCTACATCAACGCAACACACACATTGAGGTACAAATGCACTTCATTAGAGAGCTTATTCATGATTGTGTTTTTGAAGTGCTCTTTTGCACTATAGATGATCAAGTTGCAAATATTTTCACAAAGTCTCTTACAAAAGAGAAGTTTTTCAATTTTCATTTCTATAAGTTTAGAAAATTGTCATTGAGGAGTGATGGGCTCTAATGCCTCATTCTTTATCATATTATGTCACATTTGTAAATCCTTCAATCATATCCCAAGTTTTTCTTAATGGGGGATGTTAGGATATTTAGACACTTAGGAATTAATTAAGATCAACTTGAATTAATGTGTCTTTAGGTAAATGTATATTTCTTCAATATGCATTACTATGCATTTGTAATTATGTAATATGATAATTATGATATGTTTTAAACATAAACTGATATAACAACTCATATTCTCCTCTATACTAACATTCATATTAATCCATGACTTAACACACAATTAGTCTCTAATATTTATTTAAAGAGTATAGTGGGTCATCAATGGTGAAAAACTCTTATGTACAAATTTTACTTTTGCATTAATATATTGTGTCAAATGGTAGTAGCGTTGGCTGAGGCCATGGATTATTTCCATAAGAATAAACACTCATGCATTGATATTTGATTAATATATTGTGTCCAGTGGTAGTAGCGTTGGCTGAGGCCATGGATTATTTCCGTAAGAATAAACACTCATGCATTGATATTTGATTTGGTTATATAAGTGGTTGCATAAGATATTTGTCAAGTGTGAAAATACCTGTTTTGTCGATTGCAACTACTTGTCTCAAAATGTCAAGTTCTATTGATTAGGAAAGATCGTTTTTAGGCTCGCTTTTCTTTTGAGCGTGAAAGTGTGAATAGTCCAGAGATATATATTGTGGAAACTGAACAAGATAAAAAACTACCCCAAAAACCTGAAACGCTTTAACTGGAGTCAGTTTAGCGATATCGATCATTTTGTAAGAAAAGTAAAATTCTAGTTTTGATGTGCAGGCACTCAAAACCCTAGTAATCTGTTTGGGCCTTCAAACAGTCTTTCAGATCTATCCACTGGGGGTATCCACTCATCTAGTCTCCAGCGTACCTCTATTTACTGTGGTCATCCAGCGACCCAGTCCTCTCGTGTACTCCACTCCAGGTTTTTGTTATTTCTTTTTCAAATATTACACACCTACAACAATTGTTTTTTGGCCCCTCTATATTTCACAGAGATCATGTCTATTCAGACAATATGGAAACGGCTTACAAAGATCCCCATGGTCAGTGGCTATGTCTCTTCTTCGTCCTCTACCATTCAATGAAAAACCCCACTTCAAATTCCCCAATTTCTGTACCCAAATAGCAAGCCCATTCACAGCTCCACACAGGGGTGTCGCCGCAGAATTTCTGATCAAGAAATGCGGTTTAACAGACGAAGACATCGCAAAGGTCTTCAGACATTGCAATCATTTTCTTCGTGCGAAGTCAAGCCAGAATCTAGAAGAAGTTTTGGAGTTGTTAAATGGCTGTGGGTTGACCGCCCCTGACCAGATTCGAAGAGTGGTCATTTCGAACCCCGGGTTTTTATTTTTAAGGCTGAAAGAAATCTAAAGGCTAAGCTCAGCCTCCTCAGGGATTTCATGAAGAAAGAGGATGTCGACAAACTTGTTTATAGAGATAAATGGATTTTTACTAGCAGTGAGCATAGGCTTAAATCTGCATTCTCACTTTTGCAAGAACTGGGCATTGAGGGCGAAGCATTGTCGGATTTGGTGGCAAGGGTGCCTCGCTTGCTCTTGACTTCAGAGGAAAGAATTGTAGAATCATTTAAACAGGCCGAATGTTTCGGGTTTAAGAAAGGGTCAATTATGTTTGCAATTGCTGTGCGTGCAATTTTTCAAACGGGGAAGGAAAACTTAGATCGAAAACTGCAGTGTTTGAGCAGTTTAGGTTTCTCTGAAAAACAAATTTCGGATTTAATAAGGCGGAATCCGGTGGTTGTCTGTCTTTCAGAAGAAAAACTGAAGTGTAATGTGGATTTTATTGTCAAAACAGTTGGGCTTCCATTGGCTGATATTGAGAAATATCCATGTCTGCTTGATTGCAGCTTAGAGACAAGGATGATTCCTCGGTATAGAGTACTTGAAGCATTGAAATAGGAATGATCTGAAGCAATAAAGTCAGACATCTGCCAGTTAATATCTTTGAGTAGCAGATTTAAAAATAGGAATGATCTGATGTATTGCTTCATTCTCTCCAATTCAAGGCATGACACACTCTACTTCCTGTCATCCATTGCCTTTATATGCATAATTAGGCTTCTTGTACCAGCACGAGAAACACAGATAACATATAATTATTTGTTGTCAATACAACACTACTTGTTCTCCATGATTGAACTCTTGCATTTGTATAGGCAATTTGCTATTTTATTTAGAAGAGATTGGGCTGTTTCTGAAGGCAGACTTGTCTTCTCAACAAAGTCCTAATATTTGCAAAAACAGACTAGTTTATCAACTAATATCAACTTAGAATATTGTGAATTATTTGTACTTTCATGGTGTTAGATGAGTAGTTCAGTTGTAGTCTAGATTCTGCCACACCTTCTTCATTTTTGCATAGCGCTTCTTTTGACTATAAGTGCTGCCCAGTCGACATCAAAGCATAAAGCCATTAGCACTAAGGCTAGGAAGTTGCAACTTTTTACCTAATGACACCAATTTTTGCTAGCATGGCCATGGTAAGGCACAAGGGGCTAATGTGTACCTAGGGGAATTGAACTTTGGTGTAAGGAATATCACCACCCTTTTTGATCAACTAGCCAAACCCCACTCCCGCTTAATTTATTTGATGTGGCAGATCATTCTCCTTTTTGATATATGCCTTTGGAATAAATAACAATGTTCTTGATTCAGACGACCTTTTTCTAGTTTCTTGTCATTTTTGTACACATTTTCATTTTGTATTATATGGGCCCATAGTCAAATTTGAAGTCCTCATTTACAAGATCAAAACCAAGTTCAATAATTGAGACATTATAATACTTTTAACATTGGTTGTGTGGTTGTATATAATTGCATTTCCACTACTTAAAACTTTAGCCAACTTGCTTTTTTTCATTTGATCCCGGCCCTTTCAATGGCTCTCTTGGGCTTGTGTTCAAGAAGGGGGCCCCTGCCCTCCCTCTGCTGAGGCTTTGACCTTCCACACCTTGATCAACTCTTTGGGTAAGTTGCAAACCCCATTTGTCTAAATTTGTTTAGAAAATGGATTTTATCTCAAAAGTTGTTTTATTGGAACTCCTTGGAATAAAGCTCTAGCGCTAGCAATAAGAGGATTGATAGGGCAATTCATTGGATTGTGGCCTTCCCTCAAATCAATGGATACTTGGATCTAGAAGAATTGGATGGGTTTGATAAAAGGAAAACTGTCATACTTCTTTTGTGGTCAAGGGTTTTATGCTTTCCTCTTTGAGCTCAAGGAGGATTGTGATTTGATCTTTAGGAACAATCCTTACTTCATGAACACAAGAGGCATGTATCTCAACAAATGGACCCTTGATTTTGACCTAGGTGTTGATGTTCCTTCATCAGTTCTATTTTGGGTCTATCTTCCACATCTTCCCTTGCATTGATAGAATGTTGATTCTTTTAGATCGATAGGAAATGCTCTTGGAACTTATATTAACAAATCAAAGCCAAAGGTTGACATGTTTTCTTGTTCTTGAATATGTGTTGAGGTTGAGTTGGAGAAAGCGTTACTTGAAGTGATCAAGCTTTCCTTAGACAATTGGAGCCACCTTTAGCAGTTAGACTATAAGCAACTCCCATTTAAATGCAAAATGTGTCATGAATATGGGCACTTCGTCAGGGATTGTCTAAAATCAAAACCTTCTTCAGGCCTAATAGAAAAGGAGGAACAACGAAAAACTGTCAAAAAGAAGATGGGATTAGTGGTGCACCCTCGATTAGTGACACCCTCATCTTCTGCGTCTCATTTTGGCAAAGGTATCTCCATGGCTAATAGATTTGATTTCTTTTCTCAGCTTCGTTCTTCTAATCCCGATGTAGCAATATCATCTCAGGTCTAGAATCAATCTCCTTCTACATCACCAATGATTGTTCATTTGCATAAGCTTGACTCTGCCCCTTCCAAGCCCCCTTCAAAAGTCTTTGCTCCCCCTTGAATCTAATCTCAAATCCTTCATGCATAAACCATTATTCTTTGATTCTCAAATTGAAGCTTTCATCTCTCTTTCTCTTGCTTAAGTGGATGGGTTCGAAGAACTACATGAGAAACATTTCTCTCTCTCTCTATCTCTTTGGAGTAATCACGAGGAAAAAATCCCAACAAATGGAAGAAGAAGAATTAGAGGATGATCGATTGTCGAAGAAGATAGGAAGAAAATCTCACAGAGAAAAGCGAGAAGAAACAATTAGCAAAGAAAAAATTTGGGCCTCCAATCCTCCATTGAAAGCATGCTGGCAGAAGCAACATGCACACTCTTATTAAAATCCTAGGATTGTAGAAGCCATTGGACTCGGTGGCACCACAAAACCCCCTCTTGTTAAATAATGATAACAATCTTTCGAAATTGTCGAGGACTAGGGAGTAAGTACAAATTGGAAGCAATTAGGGATGTCATCATATCTAAATATCCAAACGTCCTCCTAATCTAGGAGACCAAATTATTAGAAGCATAAATGATGGAAGTAGGCAAGAGACAATGGAGAGGAAGTGAAGGAGCAATAGTAAGCTCCAGAGGAGCGCATCAAGAGGGATCTACTCTTTATGGAGCAATGAGATTCTCGAGGTGAACCAAATTATATGCTCTCAACACTAGATCTTCATAGGTCTAGTTTGTCGAAAGACTGGTATGCATTTTAAGATATTTAACATCTACCCCCCCATGCAGTACATGGAAAAACAAGAATGTTAGAGTAGTCTTGAAGAGATGAAAGAGACAATTAAAATGGATTTTTTCATTTTGGCAAGCGACTTCAATATGGTGTTAGCACAAGAGGAGAAACGTGGAGGAAGTCTTGTTTGCAATTTGTTCAAGAAAAAGGTGGAAGATATCTTGGCAAAATGGGACCTCATTGATGTAAAGCCAAGAAGAGGCAAGTACTCATGGTTGAATAAGAAAGTTGAGCCAAGTCACATCCTTGAAGATTGGATAGATTTCTTCTTGATGGATGTTTTTTGGAAGAAGATCTAGAAATATCCTCATCCATTATTCCTTCAGTGGTTTCAGATCACTACCCAATCTCTTTATCGATCCTACAAAAAAGGGATTTTGGCCCCCTTCCTTTCAAGTTTAATCCACTGTGATTGCAAGACGACAACGTTTTGGAGATAATTGCAGAGGCATGGGCTGAAAAGTTTAAAGGCTCCCTTGGCTTTGTTTTGGAATCTTAGCTAAAAGCCACCAAGGTTGTCGTAAAACACTGGGCCAAAATAAATTGCAAGGAACCGATAATGGAAAGAAAAGTGTTGTAGCACCAGCTAGCTAGCAGATCTTCAGGAAAAAATGGAACAATGAGAGATAACTCAACAACTACAATATGAAGAGAAACACTTATATGGGAAAATATCTTGCCTATAGGAAAGAGGAGGAACATCGGAGGATTAAGTATCGAAGTCTATGGTTAAAGGAGAGAGATAAAAACACCTTCTTTTTCCGTAAGGAGTCCAAAGCCAGGCATAATAGAAACAAGGTAAAGGAAATCCAAAAAGTCTAGTGGAGAGAAAACTATAGATTTTGAAGAAATCAAAAGTGAAACTTACGGACATTTCAAAGAACTATACATAAATGAGGAAGATGAAATACCGACAGCGACTGATGCAATGTTACAGGAAATCCCCGGCTTTGTAACCAACTTGAAGAATGCAACTAGATAAAGAAATTGAGGAAGAAGAGGTCATATCTTCTATTTGGGGCTTGGAGCGTGATAAGGTGCTAGGACTTGATGGATTCTCCATATCCTTTTATAGGGAATGTTGGGCTATTATTAAAAGAGATTTATGCAAAATTTTGCAGTGGTAGAGAAAAAACATAAGATAGGTGGAAGCACAGATTTTTCTTTTCTTGCCCTTATCTCCAAAGAGTCTAACCTATCATCCTTCTCTGGATTTCAGCCAATTGTCTATGTAAATCATCCTATACAATCCTTACTAAAGTTATTGCTAACTGACTTAAGAAGATTCTCCCAAGAATTATCTCTGAAAATTAGGGGGGGCTTATTCAAAAAAGGCAGATAATAAATAATATCATTATTGTTCAAGAGCTAATATACTCTAGTAGAAGCAAAAAAGAGAAAGGAATGGTTATCAAAATGGATATGGTTGCCGGATTTGATCAAGTATGTCTTTCCTTTCTTTTTGTAATTTAAAAAAAAATGGATTTTCTGACAATTTCATATGTTGGATCAAAGCCCATGTTGGAGGTCCTTGGATTGCTCCTTTGGTAAATGTTAGACCATCATCCTTTTTCTAAAGCAAAAGAGGCTTAAGGCAGGGTTATTCCCTATCTCCTCTCTTTTACATCATCATGGTATACTCCTTTAGTAGAAGGTTGGAATATGAAAGACATACAAGCTCTTTGCAAGGAATCTCAATTGCGAGAGGAGCCACAGAATTAAACCACTTACAATTTGTTGATGACACCTTACTCCTTGGTGGGGATTCTGTTGTGATTGTAGAATGTTTCAAAGTAATCCTTGATCCATTTGTCAATGCCTTTGGGGGATGTGTAAATAAATGCAAGAGTTGTATAAACGGTTGGAATGCCTCTCATCATCCCATGAATTCCAAAGCCAATACTCTTGAGTTCTCATGTGCCTTAAATTGGTCTTCATTTAACTATTTAGGGATCCCTATTCTCCTTGGAAACTCCAAAGTAGCCGCCTAGCAAGGCAATCAACAGAAAATCAAGAAGAAAATGTGAGTGGGGAACACAATGGTTAAACCCAATTGGAAGAGTTGTTTTGATAAAGGTTGTTCTCTCATCTTTGTCTTTATATCAATTCTCTATAATGTTGGTGCTTGTTAGAATTATGCAACAAATAGGGGCGTTGTTGCGAAAATTTCTTATGGCAGGGAGGCATATAAAATACCAAAAATTATCATATGATAAACTAGAGCACAATTACCTCTCCTTTCACTAATGGTGGTCTAGCAATCAAAGACCCTCAACTCATGAATAGGATGACGGGCACAACAATATTATGGCGTCTAGTTTTTGGTCAAAAGGCATGGTGGAAAACTATCATTGTAAAGAAATACTTCCAATCAAATCGTCTCAGAAGCCTTGACAAAACAATTCTAGAGTAGTCAGGATCGTTAGTTTAGAAGCTTTGTAGAGCATTAGCATCCATTATTCAAGAGAATGTGTCTTGGGTGCCTGGCAATGGCCTTCAAATTCGTCTTTGGGAGGATCTAATTCTTGGAACCCCCCCCTTAAATTAATTTCTAGATCCTTGTGACTTTAAGGAATGGATGGAGTTGTAAGGTTTAGATACCCTAACAGAGATCTGAGAGTGGGATAATGGAGACGATTGGGTGAATTACAAATTGGATAACCTTCCTCATCATCCAAATGACAAATAATGTTGATCAATATTCGAGGAGTTGCTCTGATCAGTAAAGAGGTTGCTGACTCAAGAGGATGGGTTCTAGGAGGAAACTTTGACACAATTAAAGACGGATACAAAATATAGAGAGAAGAAAGATGTCAATTACCTTAGTAGCAATTTGGAAGGCTATATGGAAAAGTGATGGCCTCCCAAATTTTAAAATAAAAATGTTTTGTTGGATTTTAAGTCATGGGAAAATTTTAATAGCCGAGAACTTTAAAAAACAAGGAATACAAGGGCCCTCATATGCCCTATGTGTAAACAATCCAAAGAAACAATTATTCACTTATTTTTGGAATGTGAATTTTCAAAAGCAGTCTGGAACTATTCTTTTTCATATCTAAATATTCAAGTGGATATGCCAAGGAGTTGGCAAGAAGCATTTCTAACTTGGAATAAACATTATCTTGGAATCTTTCAGAATAAACCTCTTCTGAAACGAATATGGACAACAATTCCCCATTACTTTTGTTGGAAGTTTTGGTTAGCTAGAACAAAACTATATTCAAGCACGAAGAAGTCTCAATTAGAAAATTGGTTTTCTAAGCATAGGTCCTTTTGAAAGAAGCCATCTCAACTCAGGGAATTAGAGGACAAAATATGGTAAATTTGTAAGTTGGAGAGATATTATATCATTCTAGCTAAAGGATCTTCTCAATGTTCAAAAATTTCCCAACAATACTCAGGGAGGTAAACCATCGAAATATCACATCTAGTAGTGGAGAATTCTAGAAGAAGAATTGTGTGGTTGGATCTGTAGTAGGTAACTTCACACTATTTTCTTTGATGGTGCCTCAAAAGGCAATCCAGGGGCAGCAAGTGCCGGGGGGTCTAGCAATCAGACCCTCAACTCATGAATAGGACGATGGGTGCAACAATATTATGGCGTCTAGTTTTTGGTCAAAAGGCATGGTGGAAAACTATCATTGTAAAGAAATACTTCCAATCAAATAGTCTCAGAAGCCTTGACAACACAATTCTAGAGTAGTTGGGATCGTTAGTTTGGAAACTTTGTAGAGCATTAACATCCATCATTCAAGAGAAACTATCTTGGGTGCCTGGAAATGGCCTTCAAATTCGTCTTTGGGAGGATCTAATTCTAATTCAAATAATCAGGTTGAGGTTTTGGATTTTTGGATATGAGTCAGGATTTTTAAGAACCAGGGAATCAAAAAATGATGACAGTGGGTGGAGATTCGATCAGTCATTCGTAACATGGTATTTAAAACTCGCCCTAGAGAGCCCCATCTTAATTAGATTGCTATGTCGTACTCAATTTTTTTTAGAAGGATTCAAGTTAGTCAAATTCTTTCTTGCCTTGAGAGGGATCAATTAATTGGAAGATGCAATGGCCAATAAGGCTCGCTCCTTAACTCTTGGTCAAATTTGGAAAAATGGGAGGGGGGGAGGGGGTTGCTGAGGAAGTTTGTAATCTCCCCCAAGTTTTTGTCCAGTCTTATTAAATAATCACATTAACAATCCATGACAAGTGACATTTCAATTACATTAAGCATTGGCATAGGACCATAAGGGTGGCATGTTGTACTGTTCATTCATAACTGCGGGAGTCAATCTTTATTAGCCTTGTCAAGATGGGATATGTAGAGGATGTGGTATTTTTCCTCATCTTTCGATGGGCATCTGGAAGTTTCAATTTTGGCTTTGGAGGAGAGGCCTAGGTCTTACCATTCTTCTCTTGTTTTTTCTGGTTAGAAGGTCTGCTTCTAGTTGGAAGGTCGGATTTGGAATCGTTTCAAGTGGGGGTTTCCTGGAAGATGTTGTGATAACCTAGAAACTTGGCTTTAGGAGTAGGAATTCAAGCCTTAGTTGTAATTTGGACTCTGACCTCGGGCTGCAAGCCCAAGTACTCTGTTAATTTAGAGTCTTCTAGCTGAAAAAATTCAAGGAATTCCTTAGGAACTAAAGGTCTATTTCCTTGTGGAGCTTTTTCTAAAAGTACTCTAGTCTGATGTTTTCTTAGGCAAATTGATCCAACATGGGATTACTCTCTCTTGGGTTGGTCCTTAAAGTGTTTATTAAGCTCGAACAATTGCTTTCATGAGATATTGGATGGGTATACTTACTTTTCTCATTCTGATAGGATAGATAAATTTTGGGTCAGCATTTAGATTAGATGCTTTGAACCAAGAAAAATGGAAAATCATCAGAACCACCTTCGTTATTTAATTAGACATTGTGAGTGCCTTTGTGACGACAATCAAGAAATTGTAACACATGTAATGGGGATAATGGAGACATAGAGAAGGGATTGGGAGCACAATTATGAAAAGGAACTAAAAGCTGCAAGGAAACAAATTCTTAGAATGAAGGACCAACTGGAAAAACATAATAGGAAAATAATCCCTATGGAGGTACGGGAAGAGAACAATAGGGAGAAGTTGTAAGAACAAGGAGATTTAATAAAAGAATTGCAGGAAAGAGTTTGACATTTAGAGTTGGAACAAAATATTAGGTTTGTAGATCTGAGGCATTCTGTCTCGTGAATGATCTTGGTTGGTTCCTTTGCACATGAGAAAGCATCAACCAAAGAAGAATACACGATGGAACAACACTCTGAGTAAGTCAGGAGGGCAGTCCAATCCATGTTTCCATCAGTTGTAGGAAGAAAGAAAACTACCCACTTTGGGCATGATAACAAAAATGTTTAATTATTATGATGTATTTCAAGTCTGTATGTTGAATTTTCTTCTGAAGCAATTAATTATATTAGTGTTCTTTTACTTTTAAACAATTAGCACAATAATTGCATTAAGGATCATTGAAAGAATAACATCCACATCATACACAAGATTTACCCTCGGAAAACCCTCTAGGGTAAAAACCCAACAAACTTTCTCAATATAGATTCAACCACCAAGAACAATGTCTCTCTCTCCAAGAGAGAACTAACAAAGAAAAATATCCTTCTCAAACCCTAGTGTTGTAGGAAAATTCCCCCGCAGACAGGTGAATATCCTCTTGGATCCTAAACCCCCATGACTAAGATAGAAAGATGCTAACATTGGACACTAACATTCCTTTAAATATAGTTAAATTAGTCAAAGGGAAAAGAGGAAGAAAGTATGATGTACCTTTTTCTGAAGCTTGTGCTCGCTTAGTCCAGGTTGAACTTGATCTTCAAGCCCTTTAATGAGATCTGCAATCCAATAGACAACAAAGACAATGCATGCTTCCTATTCTACCAAGATTAGTTTAAACTAAATTTATCAACAAAAGACAAGCCTATAAAATCATACACAAACTTGAAGGAAACATGCCAAGCATATATTAATGAGAAAATTTCAAGGCACTTACAATTTGTAGATGCAGTTGCAACAACCTCTCCAAGTCCTCCTTGTCCAACCCCTTGCTCAAAAGACTCATGATCAAAATGACAATAATTGTTGTTGATATTATCCTCATTTTTCACCATAAGAATTGTAAATTCTAACCTTGTACAATATCTACAGCAAACTGATATTTAGAAAAGAACAGAAAAGATACAATGTCAAATACAAACATTACACAGAGATTTTTCACTTGGAAACCCAAACCGGGAAAAACCAGCATATATTATATTGATACACTTGTTGTTACATTGTTTACAATACAATATACATATAGGAGCCAACGACATCCAAAAGCCTAACCCAATGACCTGGATTAGTCCAAAACCCTAATTCCTTAACCAGAAATAGAAAACCATCGGCAAAAACCATGTGCCGAAAACCACCTAATATCATGTGGTCCTGGAAATATGTCGTCCCGAAACCGGCGAAAATATGTCGGCCCAAAATTTTTTTTTCGGGGGCGCCGCCCCCGAACCCCCGCGCGGGGGG
>SNQJ01S0070016.1:65693-92679 GCA_010110895.2 Picea sitchensis
CCTTGCTTCCACACCATATTAACAATCAAAGAAGTGGAAGCAAGGTGAAGAATTTATGGGCCCCCCAAGAGAAGGGGCCCCCAAGAATGCCATATAAAACAAAACCCCTCCTTGATGGGGAGTTATAAGAAGGTGCATTAAACGATTATAAGTTTATAAGAAGGTGCCTTAAACGATTATAACTTTATAAGAAGGTTCCTCTCATGGGGCCCCAAAGTTATGAGGCTTGATGGGCCCCCCAAGACTGTCATCTAAAACAAACCCCCTCCTAACTCCCTCCTAAAAACTTACAATCCAAATTGGCGCTTCGGTCACATGGAGGTGGAAATTATGCCCAGAAATCCAAATTGGCACTTCGGTCACATGGAGGTGGAAATTATGCCCAGAAAAAAGGGGGGAGAAAAGTGGTGGAGGCAAAAACCCAACCATGAAGTTTTGGATACCAGCCCTAGTGTCGGCCTACTAGCCACCTGCCCGTTTCTGTACCCTGGTACTAATTTCAACCCACTCTCTCACAAAGTTGCAATACTGCATTTGATTGCATTGGAGAAGAGGACCATACTAATGGGATGTTTCATTTCTGTGAGGAATTATGTCTGAGCTGAATTTTCTTCCCCACTGGGGCCACCTTGACTGATTGAATCTTGAGGGACACTTGAGGAACATATGAGGGAAAAAATGGAAGAAGGCAGGGGGAGGTATGCAGAAAGTTCAGACCGTACAGAGAGTAAGGGAAACAACATATAGAGAGTTGATAGGGAGATGGGGCCATTGTTAGGATAGCGAGGGTTCAAGCTGAAAGGTATTTCACATGGGACTCACATGGGAGATGTATAAAATGAGCTGAGGGAGCTCTGAGGAACCGCTAGAGCACTCTAGGACACCTCCAACTAAAATGTTGGTCCACTATCTGCCTAAGTAGGGGAAGTGCCTATTTGTGTTAGGGCTCTAGATTTATCCCAAATGGGTACCCCATGAGGCTTTATGGGGCCCCCATGAGGGTCCCCCCTGCAGGGTCCACTTTTTTCCACCTGAGGGGTTGCACACAACCTCGATCATTGTGGAGGGATTTGGGAGGCTTCTGACTTCATACTTGACGGGTCCCCTCTGAGAATGAGGGTCATCGTATATATACAGAACTAGATAGGGGCCCCTATCTGGTTCATCGTATATATACGGGGAGCTTGGTTTCAGCCCTAATAAAGTAAGGTTATAACTTACTCTATTTCATTTTATGTTCATTCTATAGGGTGACTCCAAAATACGTATACTTTAGCGAGTATCCGGGGCACCGCAGAATGTATACTCAGAGACAAAGACTTACCAAGAGAAAATCTTTTGGGATTTGTTTTATATCTTATCTTTATGGATGGATAAACCAATTTGCCAAAGGTCTTCCCTATCTATTCTATATACGTTATGATCAATTATGAGAGCATCCATCCCATGTCAATGATGCTAAAGCCTATATAATTTTAATGATAATGAAAGGAGGTCCCGACAGGAAGATAGGTCAACCAACCTTAAGCGCTCCTCAAGAAAGAGAGTGTGGTGTTTTCTATTCCTTTCCTTATTTCTTGGGCCTTCCCTCCTTATTGATTGTGAGAAGGTAGGCGGTATTATAAAGTAAAGTCCCGATAAGTTCTCTTTTTTAGGGGAATAAATCTCAGGCAAGCAAGCCGGCAAGAAGGTGAAGTAAGGTTCTTCACACTATAGATAGATCAGGTCCGCTATGCTCACTCTAGATAAGTCACCCAATTAAACCCTTCTAGCTAGAAGGCAGGTTGGTTTCATTTTGAATTAGAAGTAGCAGGATAGGAGAAGTACACTGCCTTTCCCCTTACCTTTCCAGATTCCATCTGCTATTCTTTACTGTAAACCCTACCTTTTTCACTCCCCCGGAGGGGTAGTATCTCCCCTACCTACCTTCCTTCCCCCGAAGGGGCCGGAAATTCCACTTCGACTATCCCACCTCACTTTATTTATAAAGAGAAAGTCGTCTCTTTCTTGAAGAATATATTTGAGTATGCTTCTATGACCTTATCCACTTTCTTCTACTATGTGGAGAGGTCGGCCCGAGAGACCCTAGATGTGGCTACGATATTTCTCTCATTCTGAGAGCAAATCACGAAGAAGAAAAACTTCCTTGTATGAGAGATGACCTTCATGCATTTCTTAGCAGATATTAAGGAAATAACACTAGGTGGGACTGCCTCCGGTATCCTGTACAATTTCTTGTTAAAAGTAATAATAACAATGCGAGGCCTAGACTCATATACAACATGGCCTTTCCATAAATATGGTTGGCCCAAAATAACATTACAAACTTCGAGAGGAGGTCAACAAGTATATCAGGTCCTGCACTCCCTGCACTATTACCAAACCGACCACTAAGAAACAAGGCTTGTACACCCCTTGTCCTACTCCTAACAGGCCATGGGAATCCATCTCCATGGACTACATGTTGGGCCTCCCGTCCACCAAGCAAGGAAATGACTCTGTTTTTGTGGTTTTTTATCGCTTTTCTAAGATGACGATTATGGCCGCCTGCAATAAGAGAATCACAATAGAGGCCACTGCCAAGATCTTCTTTGAATGAGTCTGGGTACATTTTGGAATCCCATAAACCATTGTCTCAGATTGGGATAGCTGATTTCTCAACACATTATGGTCAAGCCTCTGGTCACTGCTGGACACCAAGCTCAACAAATCCATGGTCTTCCACCCCCAGACATATGGCCAAACCGAGGTTATAAATCAAATGATCGTGCATATTCTGTGCATGTATAATTCAAAGCACCTTCACACATGGGATGAGAGTCTTCCCTATGTCCAACATAGCTACAAATGAGCCCTTCATAGCTTAATTGGCCACAACCCCTTTCAGGTGGGGTTGAGATTCCAACCATTGGGTCCCATAGATGTTGCACTACCCCTTGCAGTCACCTCAACCGACTCATATCTTGCTCCAACTGATAAGCCACCCGGTTCATTGAGAAGATCCAGCACATCCGCCAACAAGTTTAGTATATCCTACATAAGTCTTGATGGCCCTCGACCAAGTTTTGGGGAAACTTTGGTTAGCTTTGACCCACTTTTGGACATCGACACATTGGTCGAAGAAGGAGCACCCAGGCGGAGCTGAGATCGTGGATCTCACCAATTTTGAGGGTTATGTGGACCCAATAAAGGGTCCTCTAGGGTTTTGTAATGGGTTTATGGGATGGTGTCCCATGGGGTTTTCCCATGTTTAGGCCTTATTGTAAGGGTTTGTAAAATATAAATAAATAAGAATGTATTGTAGAAAAGGTGAAGTGCAAGTAGTTCGAGTTGCTTTGTGCAAAGGAATGTATGTGCGCTGAGGCTTTGTGCCCGAATATGATTTGGTAGAAGGTGCTAAATTCTATGATAGAGGCTTCGGCTCTGTGCATTTGACCTAGTTTTGGAAGGAGGATCTAGTGATTAGTGTGCAGATCTCCAGGCTTGCGCGAAGCTCAACTTTGTGGATTAGTGCACATGAGTGATTGGGTGTAAGATTTGGCGAATAATAAAGAGGCAAAGCAGTTTGTGGACGTAGCCCCACCCTGGGGTGAACCACGTATATCTGGAGTCTCATGGTTT
Source organism: Picea sitchensis (assembly GCA_010110895.2). NCBI lineage: Eukaryota > Viridiplantae > Streptophyta > Pinopsida > Pinales > Pinaceae > Picea > Picea sitchensis. The sequence goes on from SNQJ01S0070016.1 coordinate 69,315, forward strand.
TTTTTGTGAAATGTTATCTCTGTTATGTTTTTCTTAGTGCTTAGATTAGGATGTGTAATGGATATGTATGTGTTGCTTAAATGCTTTGCTTATGTTAAAATTCTAGATTTGATTCACAGTGCTAAGTGCTAAGTGTTTAAGGTGCATAATATTTTGTTGTTACTATGCTAGATCTACCTTTGATTATGTTATGCGATGTTAATAAGGTTAATAAACTAATGCAATTCACTTCTTAAGCGTTAACAAAATATTCTTCGAAGTATCACATATCTGTGTCCCATCCTGGTTACAGACACCCACGTCCTGTAACCCCCCCTTCTTCTACCTCGGGTGGGACTTCGCCTGCTTCGCAGGTGTTTTCGAAAGGGTTGGTAGTCGGGGTTTTGTTGGTGTGTTATTAAGCGTTGAACCCTGGGTCTTCCCCTGTGCCAACAAATGGTTCCGTTGCCGGGACTGGAACTGTGATTGCTGGGAACTGAAGTAAACAAAAAGAGAAGCTCTCTATGTAGATCTATTGCTGAAGTGCGCATTACTCGATTTGACTTACAAAGCTTTGTGCTAAGAAAGTAAGATGATCTGAAGAAAAAAGGTAAGATCCTAAAGAACCAAGCTTTGTGCTTTGGCAAGAGAAAGATAAGTGAAAATTTTTGTTTCGAAAGCATGAACTTAAGTATGTTCAATAGATTATGTCCTAGTCTGAAGGCTAGGGCGCAGTTGAAAGAAAGAGATGATTTGAGTAAATTTAATGGAAATGAAGAAAGATATGTTATTCCTATGCATAGAAAAAACTTTTGGACTAATAAGTGGATGCAGGAACCTATAAAGAATTTTTGCAGATTGTAGAACCAACACTATGATCCTAGGGGACGTGCACAGTACATAAAAGGTTGGGGAACATTTAAAAGAAAAAGAGGATTGACATTGTGTTATAATTGCAGAAGGTTGGGACATCTTGCTAAAGAATGTCCTGAGGTAGGCCCTATTTGTCTTTGTTGTAAGGTTGTTGGTCACGAGTTTGAGGACTGTCCAAGGATTATTTCTAAAGTTGAAGGATTGAACATGAGACAAGAAAACTATGAAGAAATTCAAGAGACTAAGGGCATGATAGAGAGTCATAAAGAGAAAGGATCAGAGGAAGCTCAAACTATGATATTACAGTTGAAAGAAATGATGGATGCTCATAAAGATGTCAGTTTACCATAAATCCTGAAAGAAAAATAGTGCATAAGTGCAAGAATAGAAGACTTCGACATAGACTGTCTTGGATGAAGAAACACAAGTGAATATTATGATAGAAGAAACTTGAGAAATTTTGGGAAAGCCTATTCTGGTACCTTCGTTAGGAAGGATAGGCTTGTTTAAGGGAAAAATGATAACCTTATGTGGAAGAGTTACTAATGTACCTATTATTGCTCATGGAACACCGACTGAAGAAGAATTTGAAGTCATTCGGTTTGTTGGGGACAACGCCCCTTTTCCACTGTTGTTAGGTAAGACTTGGATTGAGAAGGATCAAATCAGAAGAAAGGCAGAGGAAGAAGCTACAGAAAAGAAAAAAACAAGAATTAAGGGATTTCATAGCTAGGAAAATAGATCGACTAATAGAAGAACAAGAGGATAAGTCGAAGCAACAGAGAAAAGTAACAACATAGGAGGGACAAAAGGAAAGAGAATTATTTGTCAAGGTTGAAAGAATGCAAGAAGGCTTGAAGCACCTATCTATCCAAGAACTAAGTATGTCCACTCATGAAGTGTTAAGAAAAGGGATATTAACTTAAGACCCTTTAAGGGCACCTCAATCGTGCGAAGCCACTATGCTAGGGGAAGATAAGAATAAAAACGGAAAGAGGATTCTAGAAATAGTTAGAGAGACTCAGATAATAGGAAAGAAGGCAAGGAAGCTCAATAAAAATAAAATTAAGTTGGAAAAGCTACAAGAAGCTACAAAAACCAGATGGAAGACTTCGCAGAGTGGAACCTCGCAGGAGGTAGGTTTGCAGGATTTAAATCTCGCTGGAACAACAAGTCCATGTAGAATTGGACTTCACCCTAGAGAAGTTATATGATCGTTGGAGGCACCCCGACCGTTAGAATGACGCTCTAGAATGGTTAGAAAAAACAATTATGGGCTTATGGACCGCTTTTGGACGTTAAGACCGTGCCATAACGGATAGATTTACATTGATGGAAGCATTTCCTGGCCGTTGGAAGATCCGTTACGATACCCCACTTATTTAACTCATCGGTCGTTGTGTCGGGACCACTTTTTACTACCCATGATTGACTGAGCTAAGTAGAGAATTGTCCAAGTGTTGAGCTGTGCTGCCTGTCACTAATTGGAACTATACCTCGCTTGTCCATTTGTCTACCCTACCTTTTTGTTTGTCTACCGCGCCTGTCTGTTAAAAGATAGAATGTCGAGCGAACCTAGTGAATTGGAGAAGTCTGTCGAGGAAGTCCTTAAGAAGCTAATGGTTGATAGACTGATATCTGAAGGTATCCAGACATCATTGACTAGGGGACTGCAGGCTTCCCCTTCGATTGGATGTCATTCCGGCTGTGTCAACCCCCTAACTAAGCATCGAAGTAAGCACCATGGTGATCTGGTTAATGAGAAGCAGATCCCGTCGATCCTACCCGAATATATTCCACCTTTGGTTGGCGCTATTAACCACGAAAATATCCCTCAAGACTTTGAGTACTCCATTTTTACTGCGTATATTCTAAAAGGAATTCGCATAGTCGGGAGTCAGTTAGGACAAATCCCGCTATTGAAGAGCAACGACTTCAACTTAGGAGACTGGAAGAACTACGCCATGTTATCTCCCCACCTCTACCTAACGAAGACAACCGAGAAGAAACCTTGCCTCATTTCACAGCCATGGATTAAGGGGTTGGCGCAGTCCACCATGTTGAATGTGATGAAGATCCCGCATTTTGGTCGCCACCAGGAGGTTAACACTTGCGTTAAACTCCTCCTATCGTGCTATCATGGCGGATATATGTGGATCGACAAAAGGATTACTGTGGATCCGATGTTGATCCACCAGATCACAAGTTTAAGTGTGAAGGGTCCTGAGCCTCAAAAGTTTTATCCAGGGAAGGCCTTAGACCATTCCCTGGCGCAGTGCATCAAAGAAGCTTATGGAGAGGTAGAAAAAGGAAATCAAGGTTACAAGGTATGCTCTGTACAGGATGACGCAGTGCGCCTTTCTTGCCAACTCCTAGCTGTCAAGATCGTGAGGAAGAACCGCCCCACACAGGTCACCGGGTTCGTGGTGGACCTTGCAGGAAAGTTTGTGGAGGGCATGTAGATGAAATGGGATAACTAACTCATCAACGAGCTAGAGAAGGATTGACGCGAAGCCCAGGACTTGGGATACAAATTCCATTACAGTTGGTTGATCATTTTGATCGCATTTGTCGCTTGGAAAATGCCTGAAGGAGCCACTTTTTCAGAGGTCGAACCTTCGGAGCCATTGGCCGCTCAGTTTTCCACCCTGTGGTACACCAAGGACATGACGAAGCAGTGGTACTCCAATGCTGTGTTTCATGGATATTACCAGTAGTTGAAGGTCTCCATCGAATCATTCCCATGTATGACACTGTGCACCCTGCATTAGTACCGGCCCATAGTGAAGTTCTGCATTGATCCCCATTTCATTTACATCACCGGGCGAGGAGATGAACACCAGGAAGAATTGCAGTCATACTACAAGCTGACAGATGAAGATATGGAGCAGATTACAAAGGAGTGGTTGAAGGAATTTCCTATACTTGTCACTGATGCAGAATTATTCGACATTGACACCATAGGAAGCCCAATAGTTACACGAGTTGAACATGTCGGACAGTCTAGTGGGACGAAGAAGCAGAAAAAGCGGGCTGAAGTCCAGGAGGTAGAGAGTGATGAAGAGGACAACGCTTCTGGAGATAACAAGTCTAACTCATCAGGAGGAGGAGAAGACGAAGCATAAGGATAGGGAGGAGGAGATGAAAGAGAAGAAGAGTAGGGAGGAGGTGAAGCTACACCGTCGGAAGATCCCCCTACTGGGACAATAAAACCGCAAAAGAGGAAGGTTTCTCCAAAGAAACCTTCAGAAAGGAAGAAAACGCACGCCAATAAGCCACAGTTGGAGGCCACTCTCATCGAGGATGACATCAGTATGGTCCGCGGAGCTATGGAGGATGCTTTCGAAGACATCTTGCAGAGATATAGAGAGAAGTAGGAGGAATTATATGGAAGGATTGAGAGGGAATTGAAGGAAGTGCAACAAGTTGTTTTCTTGGTCCGCGCAGTACCTACTGTGTCGTCTGCACCTTCCTTGTCACAGACTACAAAATTGGGGGATGAACCAACCCAATTGAGAAGGATTACAGATGCAACAGAAGCCCGGTTCCAGAGAGCACAAGAAGAGAAAGAGAAGGCTACATAAGCCTTGGAAAATGAGAAAGATGAAGTCCTAATACAATTACGAGAAATGCAGGATAGTGTAGCTTCCCATGAAAGCGAGAAAGCTGAGCTTCAGGAAGAAAAATCCCAGCTACAAAGAGAAAAAGAGTAGTTGCTCGCAGAACAGGCCATGGTCAAAGAATTGGTGAGTAAAGCATGTCGCTCTATGTCAGGCTTGGCACATGATGAGAAAGAGTCGGTCGAAGATCAAGCAGTGAAGCTCACAGAGACCCTCCAACAAATTCAGGCCAGGATAATAGAATTAGAGGCCAAAACAGTACCGAGCACCCCGCAGGAGGTGCATGACCAGACGGAGGATACCGCCAAAAACAAAGTAGCAAGAATAAGATCCCTCGCCTAGGAATGTAAACAGTTGAATGATAGAAGCACCCAGACATATGAACGCCTCGCCAAGGATCCAGAGCTAAGGAAGATAGAAGTGAAATTACAGGAGGCGCAACAACAAGCATTTTTGTTGCAGGCGCAGATGAAGTTGCTCACCGCAGTGGAAATAATGAAGAGATCCCAGGAGAAACGCACAGTACAACAGTAGATCACTGACCTCCAGGGTAAGGTAATGGAAGTAACACATAAGCTACAACCTTTGCAGGATGAAGCTTGCAAGGTGTTCAAGGAGATTTATGGACAGGGCTCACAACTAGATCAAGTAGTTGCAACAATAAAACAACGCATGGAAGGGCCTGTTACAAAGTAGACAGTCCAGGAGCTCACTGAGCAGGAGGCTCAGGCAAGGCAACAAGTCAAGGAAACTTGAGGATTTCGAAGCAACATTGTCCACACCTGAGTGACTTCAAATGAGTCACAGGTGAGTGTTGGGGGCTTGTTGGCCCTTGACCAAGTTTTGGGGAAACTTTGGTTAGCTTTGACCCACTTTTGGACCTCGACACATTGGTAAAAGAAGGAGCACCCAGGCAGAGCTGAGATCACTGATCTCACCAATTTTGAGGGTTATGTGGACCTAATAAAGGGTCCTCTAGGGTTTTTTAATGTGTTTATGGGATGGAAGCCCATGGGGTTTTGCCATGTTTAGACCTTATTGTAAGGGTTTGTAAAATATAAATAAAGAATAATGCATTGTAGAAAAGGCGAAGTGCAAGTAGTTCGAGTTGCTTTGTGCAAAGGAATGTATGTGCGCCAAGGCTTTGTGCCCGAATATGATTTGGTAGAAGGTGCTAAATGCTATGATAGAGGGTTCGACTATGTGCATTTGACCTAGTTTTGGAAGGAGGATCTGGTGCTTAGTGCGCAAATCTCTAGGTTTGCGCATAGATCGAATTTGTGGCTTAGTGCACATGAGTGATTGGGTGTAATATTTGGTGAACAATAAAGAGGCAAAGCGGTTTGTGGACGTAGCCCCACCCTGGGGTGAACCACGTATATTTGGAGTCTCATGGTTTTCTTTGTGCAATGTTATCTCTATTATGTTTTGCTTAGTGCTTAGATTAGTATGTGTAATGGATATGTATGTGTTGCTTAAACTCTTTGCTTATGTTAAAATGATAGATCTGATTCACAATGCTAAGTGATAAGTGTTTAAGGTGCATAATATTTTGTTGTTACTACGCTAGATCTATCTTTCATTATGTTTTGCGATGTTAATAAGGTTAATAAACTAATACAAGTCACTTCCTAAGTGTTAACAGAATATTATGCAAAGTATCACAGGTCTGTGTACTAGCCTGGTTACATACACCTACATCCTGTAACCCCCCTACTTCTACCTCGGGTGAGACTTCGCCTGCTTCACAGGTGTTGCTGAAAGGGTCGGTAGTCGGGGTTTTTTTGGTGTGTTTTTAAGCATTGAACCCTGGGTCTGCCCCTGTGCTAACAAGTCCAATGACAAGTACAAACAACGCCATGATCAACACCGGGTGCCACATAAGTTTCAGGTGGGCGACAAAGTTTGGCTACATTTGCAGAAACAACACCTTACTAGACTCCATTGGAAGATTCACCCACTCTGTTATGGGTCGTACACCATAACCAAGGTTGTGGGTGATAATTCTTTTGAGCTCAACATTCCTCCTTTCATTGGCCTACACCCAATGTTCAACATGGATCTCCTTCGACCTTATTTCCTACCATTATTGAAAACCTCAGAGATAGAAGAACAACTAACACCAATAGATATCAATCATGAATGCATACAACAAGAATCTAGTGATCAAATTGTGAAAAAACAGGTCAAGGGCACTCACCAACAAAGGATCCAACTTTATTGAGTTGTCAAAGCTGGGCAGCTCCTGCACCAAGGCAAGTGGGTCACCCGGGGCCAAATTCAACAAAAATTTCTTCATCTAATGGGGGCACTGAACACAATGGATACTATTTCTTCTTAAGAGGGGAGGATTGATCCAGATTGATTTTGGTGGCCTCCCACCTATTCCAATTGGCTCATTTTGGCAGTTTTCCAATTCGACAGTGTTTTCCTAGTTTTCGGGTCCCTGACTTCCGGGGCCATTTTAAGGCCCTAAACAACATTTTTAGGGCTCGCAACAATCAATATGAGTAGGGATTTCTGCAAGAAACATGTGTAGTTCTCAGATATACCTTTCCAATGGGCTATCGTGCGCCTAAAATGAAGATCGTATGCAAAATTTACGACCTCGGGAAGTTGATGTACTAACTTACCCAAACGGGGCCCACATGACTTTTGGCGCTTCATCTCCTAGGGTTAGGTTTTTGGATGTCTAGGGTTTTTTAAATTCCTATTTATTGTAAAAATTCCTTGAGAGCCTCATTGTAATCATCTTCTGGTGAATGAGCGCAACCGTCACATCTCTTCTCAGAGATAAGCTACCACCATTCTAGCAAGCTTGATTTCCACTGCATTTTACAGTTTCAACTTATTTCCTTATTGAATAGAAACCAATTTTACTGTATATATGTTATTACGTGTTGAGCATATTTTGATAATAATCTGTATTCATTTCTTTGAGGCCCTAAAAACATTGTTTAGGGCCTAAAAAATGACCCCGGAAGTCAGGAACTCGAAAACTAGGAAAAAATTGTTGAAATGGAAAACTGCCAAAATGAGCCATTTGGAATAGGTGGGAGGCCACCGACATCCATCTGGATCACAGGTGAAAGAAAACATTTAGGGATTCCCATTGTGAGTTGGAAAAGAAATGGCCTTAAGTGAGAGAAATATTTTGGTTATAGTGGGCATCCTTGTAGGTGGCACTAGGGCTACCTAGATTGGTGTTAAGGAATTGATATTATGCAGTGTAGTTTTGGTATCTAACATGTCACATTAAGACATGACATTGCATCCTATAATGAATCCAAAGAACTGCAAGTAGGAGTATTCATAATAAGAATAATATTATAGTGGAAGAGGGGAAGGAGATGGAAAGTAACTTGGGCATGGATGAAAAAGTTATTTGCACAAAAATGCATAGGTAGGTAAACCTGAGTAGCCTCCATCACAAAGAGGAGAAGGAAATGACAAGTTTGTTCCATACCAAGATTTAGATCAAGAAAAACAACATTGGTGTGTTGTTCAATTTAGGTTTGTAGGCCATCCTCATTGCATAGGAGTTGGTAAGTAAGCTTCATTTAGATATGTGTGATCACCCTCAACCATACCCTTTGGGATTGGTGAATAAGGATGAAGAGTAAAATTTATCAAGCATTGTAAGCTTAGTTTTGTTATTAGTGCATATTTTATTGATGAAATAGAAGTTTATGTAATACATCTTGATGTATGTCATGCATAGTTTGGTAGTCCTACATGTATATGATGGATTCCATCTTCATGACAAGGTAAAGTGAATACCGCTTATTCAACTATGTTTGATATTTTATCATAAATGCACATAAGAGGATGTCTAAGATCTGTATGGTTTCCTACCAAGCTAAGATATTGATCAACACAATTAAGAAGCATGTTCTTATTTTCTTGAGACATAAGTAGAGAGACACTGAGTTCGCAAGTGTAAAGGAATCCTTGGAACATGTACGAAAGAACAAAATAAATGACTTGAAGAGATTTTATAATGGTACAATTTTTTTTCCATGAGAGAAAATGTATGTCACCCAAAAGGGAAGTGGAGGAGGAGATCTAGTTACTATCAAAGTTTCCATATTAGAGTAAGGCAAGGTGAAGAAGTAATTGTAGGAGTTGTTGGAGAAATGAGTCACGAGACCAAGCACATCTCCATGTGGTTCCCTTGTCATTTTAGTACCAAAGAAGGATGAGACATGGAGAATGTGCATTGATTATAGAGCCATGAAGAATATCACTCTCAAGAATCGATACCCTTTGCCTAGATCAATGACTTGCTATATTAGTTTCAACATGCAATATACTTCACCAAGCCAAATTTGAAATTTGGATAACATCAAGTTCATAGCAAGGAACAAGACACTTAGAAGACAACATTCAAGGCGATGTAACTTTCTATGAATTGTTAGTAATAAATTCTGTTTTGAGTGATGGACTAGCTACTCTTATGTAGTTAATTAATGATGTGTTGTCCCATTCATGGATTCATTTGTAAGAGTATATTTGGATGACATTTGGGTCTTTAGTTCTATTTGGGAGGAGCATGTTCTACCTCTAAGGTAGGTGCTAGGGACACTAACAAAACATAAAATTCTTGCAAATATAAACAAGTGAATTTTTTCTAGGAACCCTTGGTGTACTTGGGGCATGTGATTAGTGGAGGTGAGTTGAAGATTGATCATACAAATATATAATCCATCCTTAAATGTCCCACTCATATTAATGCGACATAATCTATGATTTGTTTGGGAGCTACCCAATATTTAAGAAAGTTCATAGCATAATTTTCAACTATGGAAGCACCACTTCATGCTAGAGAAACAACAATAATAGTTTCTAGACAGATAACAATCAACATAGTGCATTTGAAGAATTGAAATTTAATATAAGTCAAGCTTTGGTTCCAGAGCTATCTAACTTGTAAAATTCATTTGAAGTGGAAAATGCACTGAACCTTAGTAGTTAAAATAAAAAACCTTTAAACTTCAGAATAACAAATGCCTCCACAAATAATCAACACCAAGGACACAGAGGAAACCATTAAGGTAGGGTAGCACCATCAATTACTCCTTATAGAAGGAATCATTCCACAAGTCATGCTTATTATAGTACAATCTCCAACATATCCTCAATACAATGATAGTCATGTGTATATATACTATACCATGAATATTCCTATGAGTGTATGCTATTTACCTATCATTATTACATTTATTACCCCCAACTACCTAGTTGACCTATTTGTTACCCACCAACTACCTAGTGATATTTATTCCACAATTATTGCCACATTATAGTAATTATCCCCATTAGGTACCTCCCTAGGTGCCTACTATTACATTAAATATCCTCTCCATGTACATTACATTCTATCCCCCTTCACATATTTCATCCTTGAAACACGAGTGTAAGCCATATAATGTGATCTACTAAGTAATGTAATCCACTGGTATGAAGCACAAGAATCCATCCATCTTAGTGATATGTACATGGGGTCTACCTTTTCCCCCGCCACCTTGATATTGAATATGGTTTCTCCTTTGGTTCCCTATTATTGTTGTGCTATTATGATATCTCTACTCATTGTTTTTATTCCTCCATTTACCTCTATATTGATTGTTTTTCTAGTTCCATGTCGGTCCATAGTAAGTTTGTTGATGCTCATGACCTTTCCTTGATTACTACTATTTTTCATGGTGGTGTGGGTGAAAATATGCAACAACCTTAGTTATTGGTTCTTCTTTCTTTGAGTCTTCACCCTATATTTCCTTTGAGGAATGGTGCTTCATAGATGGTTCTTCCTTTGTATGCCTTTTCTTGGCTTCTTATTCGGGGACTTATGTATCTTCTTTTTCTTATTCAACCTTGAATTTTTCATACAATGTGTTTTTAGGGATTACAATTAGTTTCTCTACAATGACTTCTTCATGTGCTACCTTGGGCCCTTATTGTTTAATAACATAAATATCTTGCAATGCAATTTTTTTTCCTGTACCAAAGCTTCATAAATTTCTTTTGGACATTAATATTAAATGTTCCCAATGAGTCCATCCAAAGATATACAAGAATAATATTCACATCATTCATATTTATGGCATGAAATTCCAAATGAAAAACATATTTATCCATTGTAATCTTCAAAAATTTAAATTTTTGAACACTCTCACCCTCAACCTTTGTATTATATATATGTTTTGTTTGGACTTGCAATATTTTCAACCAAGCCAACATTGATGAACTTATGCTTGTTTCTAGGGTTTATGTAAATAGTGACCTTATTTTATTGAAGACATCCATGAATTTGCGATAGGAAATTATCAAATGAAAATAAACCCTAGCGTTGTTTGTGTTCTTCTTCATGGCTTGAGACCACCTATCTAAAAATATTTTTTCATATCATTCATCTAGAAGTTTGAATATGTTATGAAGGCCAATTGATGTTTTCCATATGGAAACATTTTATTTTAAATTAAGTAACGGATAATATCTCCAATGGTTTTGGAACATTGACTTAATATCCTTTATGTCTACCTGAATACTAGGACCATCAAATTCTCCTATAGAAAACATCACCTTGGGGGAACTTGAAAAAGGACTATGGTTTTGAATAAATAAATAATTTTTTAGTGGATATCCTCTGTGTATCTAGGGTTTTGAGGTAGATATTTGAATTGACCATAACCCCATAATATTGATCAAAATCTTTGTTATGAACCCAATTCTTGTACTAAAATCTGGTTCATAAATAGAGAGATAATCATGCCATCAAAATTTCCACTTGGAATGGATGTAAATTCTTTGATACTTCTCCAATTCTATATTATGACTCCAATTATAAAATACCATGACCACTCTACATCTACTCACACTGGTCTAGCATGATATGGTGAATAGGCCAAGAGAAAAACTTGCCACAAGAAAATATGGAAAATAAAATAAAATAAAAATTCTTTCTCTTAGCCTAAGAAAAAGATTTGATGCCACTTGTAGTGAACCTTATTCTATAAAATGTAAAATACTTAAACTTCATATATAAAAAATGCTCAAGGTAGGTAACACCATCACTTACTCATGGAAGGAATCACTCCACAAATTATGATTGTTATAATATAATATCCAACATATCCTTATTACAACTATAGTGATGTGTATATGCACACTCTCATGAGTATTCCTAAGGATATATGCCAACATCAATTTTCCCTCTTAGGTACCTAATATTACATTAATTGTCTTCCATAGGTACATTATATAAAGTAATGCTAGCAGGGTATGCTATGGGTGGAGTGTTAATGTAAGGGTGTGTTAACCACATTTTTCTATAACTTATATGATCACAAAGCTTTGTGATACACCCCTATATCTCAAAGCCCAAGTGGCCCTATCTCAATGTATTAGACCCTAATTGAGTAGAATAGAATACCCTTATCTAATAATGTCCCCTGGTTTATGATCTTGGAAGGTAACACAAGAGGGACCACTATGTAGCTTATATTGAAATCATAAGGATGGATTTTTGTAATTTCTGGGTTATGATGTTCATGTTCAATTCTATCTTCTATATTAGTTGCTTATGGTAATGGTTTGACATTCATACTTTTATATGCTTTTGTTGGCGTGGTTTTCCATGATCAATGTAATAGCATGGTGATAATTTAATGCTTCATAGGTGGCTTACTTGATTATCAATATTAAATTCACTAATGTATGACAAACACTCATAATAGGAAATTATGATTCTTCTCCATGTTAACTTTTATGATTACTCCAAAAGTGTTTTCACCTTGTTAGGTGAGTGCTAGGTATCATATCCCATTGGTGATGCTTTATGGCAATATAGATGGCTTAGTTAGTTTGGATGCTTGACCTTGGTTAGAGTGCTAACATAGGGACCTTGGGTGAACCCATGAAGCTCAGTTGCACTTTTGGGAAAGACAGGGCATCAAAACAATGTGTGTAGACCCTTGATCGAGAAACTTTTAAATCCCTTTATCGATATATTAATACCTCAACTAAGCACTTATTCAAGCCATTTATCAAGGGTTTTGTTCAACTGAACATACCTTCAACGAAGGATCGGGCAAAGAGTTCAATTAACCCTCAATTGATAGTTAAGATATTGTTCAAGTTATTGATCTCGATCGAGGTCTTATTTTTCTTACAAAATAGAAAAAAATCCACAATGACTAATATCTATACCCTCAATAAAGCGCTTAACTGAGCACATCATTCCAACTTCTACACTAACCGCACCCCTACATGACGACATATAAACCAAGAGATAGGTGCTTTTTTCTATTTTTTAAAATAAATTGTTAACTTTATACAATTAAATTTTAAATATTTTGTTTAACTTTTATCAACTTGCAACTCAATTATTGTTGGAACTTTATTTGTTGTTACATTTATCAACTAACAATGTTTATGTTGTTGGTTTTATTTCCAATCATGCATTGGAAAACAAAAATATTGCCAATTTTTTTTAATCCTCCCGTAACACAGAGAGGATTGAAAAGTATCAATCAATATATGGTTGAAAATAAAACCAATAACGTAAACATTGTCAATTTGTTTTAGTTGGAAATAATCAACCGGTAGTCACATAGACCATGTGATTTTTTTTAATAAATGAAAACCCACCGAGAATAAATATTTATATTAAATATTAGTCTAACATTCATTTTAATGTTTATTATGAGTGATAACAAAGTGACTCAAAATTAGTTGGAATATTTTAAGATTTCCTTCACCTAATATGAAATCTTGATGCTTGATACAAAATTTGAGTTCCACCTTTTAAAGTTGATTAGTAGCTATTTGCATGACATTTTTCAGTTTGAAATACAATGTATGCAACCCAAATATGACCCTTTGTTGATATTCATACAATACTTTATAGGGATTTACTCCCTCTTTTGTAGGTTTTAACACATCATATGTGGGTTTTTTCTCTCTATCGCAATCACTTATTATACTTTATGGATCTTTAATAAACAAACTCTCTTTATCAAAACATACTTATTTACATGAAATACAAAACTCAATTAAAAGTGGATAAACCACTCTTATCGGTTGGAAATTTTCATTTTCCATCCAACAATATTTGGATCCTACTGAGGACAATTTATGAAATATTTAGTCCAATAAACCATCCTCTCATCCTCTGACACTCAAGTCATCCACCTCAACAATGATATGCATAAACTTCATCCAATGCTTTGCTAACCTTATGGTAAGCACAAAAATGGGTCTAAAACATGGATTAAAAAGAGAATCCCATTAGTCTTTAGGAATCATAATGAACCTAGTATGTAAATCTTAGCAAGAGGACTGCAAAGGATAGCAAAGCCACTCCATTGCTCACATTTTTTATTTTCTCTACTTGAGTCTTAGTTATGGGAATTATTTCAAATACATATTTCCATTTCAAACTCTACAAAGTTGTACATGTATTCACCCGCAACCCCTAAAAAACTTGAATTTCCTATAATCAACTTCCAACCAAAAGACTTGAGTTCCCTACAACCTAGGGATGGGATTCCATATTCATGAAATTGCTTGAATACTTCCCTAAAACTCTAAAAAGTCTTTTTATCTTATAAGGTAAAGTGGATGCAACCTATGAGGCAAGGTGGATGCAAAGTTCTAACGGAGGTGAACTTGTGCAAATGAGCTTTATCAAGCCTATAGATCATATACAAATGTGTTTTATTAACTCTCACATAACCATTTGGTTGATTTCACCAAGTACATTATCTATGAATCTCCAAAATGTTCTTCCTAAAGTTAATATCTAAAATCCCTAAATGAGTGTTACAATATGTCTAGCATGGTCACAAACTTGACCTCCATCCCTATATATCCACCTTGTTCAAAGTCTCCACCCATGATTTTTTCATAGATTGATAAGGGTTCAAGGGACATCTATTCCCAAAACTATATTCCACTAGGATTACATGGAGTAAATGGATATTTCCCATTATCAATAATAGAATAAGCCATCCATGGAGAAAATGGATCTTGCCTATTTTGAAAAATAGAAGAAGCCACCCATGGAGCTAGTCTAGAAACCATTCCTCATCCTTCTTCATTGGTAGTCACGATCCTTTCTTAATTTTTGATATTGAAGCAAAGCAATGGTATAAACCTATCAAACTATAAGATATTAGAATTGGATATCCAAATCTATGCATGTGATATAAACATTTTCATTTATTAATTTTATTAAATTGTACTTTGTATACACTTGTAAGATGAGTATAACCATTGAAATTAATAGACACAATCACATTTAAGTGAGTTTAATATTGCTAAAGTGAGATATGCTGGAAAAAATCGTTTTGAGTGTTTTTTACATGAAACTAAAGAGAAAATGTTGATGATAACATATGAAAGCATGGTACAATATTAAATATATTCGTAAAATTAAATAAATATAAAATATGTTAATGACAAATTAATAAAATGTGAAACATTTCTTTATTCATTAGTCACAATTTTTTTGTACAAACACCTGATATATTCATTCCATGATGTCCTCTTCAAGACATTTACATTGGAGATTATTGACCTTAACTAATTTGCAAATTTCCAAATCACAAGTGACGATGATAAAACTTAATGAATCATGATCAATTTAAATTATTCCAGAGTGCTACCCCCCATTTCTAGGGGTAACTAAGGAGATGATTTCTCGAGGCCCTCAAGTTGCAGACATGGAGTACAAAGAGATAGACTAGTAAGTAGAGCCCCACATCACACCACTCATCACCTTGTGATCAATGGCTGCACAACTCACCACACCAACTAGGCTCACAGAGGACAATAGGTCTTGATCCATGAGGTAACGAGTTTGATGTTGTGGTAAGTGTCATTTTAATAAATGAAGCATTTGAACATGTTGCAAAGGGTCCTTTCTTGATTTTGAAATTGTTTGCTTGGAAATTATGCTCTTTGCCTTATTTCACCTTGGTGGTTGACATTGTTGTCCTACTAAGTGGTCACCCTCGGGGAAAGGGTTACTATTGGGGGGTCTCCTTGATGAGTCATCGTATCGCTTCCACACCTACTTGCCACTTTCCATGTTTATTTCCCTTCATTTCCTCATATTTTGGGTTTTTAGGCCACATTGACCCAAGAAGGGCTTGTACCTCATTTCATGGGAAGAAGGGGCTAAAGACCTAGAGGCTTGTAGCTAGAAAAAGATAAAATCAAATCATAAACCTTCTAGATTCTCTCTCAGGGATCCTGAGAAAAATGAAATGTTTCTCGCAAAAATTGAGGGACCCATAACATAAATAACTAATTGAACATGCCAACCAAGGTAGAGTACACGTGGGCAATATTTTTTAGGCTTAGGTAGAAGTCCCACATATCATCTTCAACTTGGGGAAGCATGGTCAAGTGTGACCAAGGTAGAGTTAACGAGGGAAATGTTTTTCATGCTTAGGTAGAAGTCCCACCTTAGCTTCAACTTGGAAATACTCTAATAAATTAATGGCAAAGGGGATTGGAAAAATCATGCATCGCATATGAAGGGCAACACACCCTCTACAAAGACACCCATAAATGAGACAATATGAGGCCTTGTATGTCAAGAGACCCCATGCCAAAAATTATCACCCCCATACACCTCATACTCTTCACATGACTTAGAGAGGGTCCACCTGGGAAACACTCCTTGACTTGGGAAATGATTAACCCAATAGGTCACCATGACAACCCTCCCATACCTAAATTTGGCAAGTTGCATAAGGTATTTGAGAATTTGTTTATTTTGAGAGGGGGGATTTGATGCACATTTTTGGGTGGTTATTTTATTTTATATGGCTTACTTGACATGATGCTTGTGACTTGTGATTCCTTGGAGGGTGAATTTGATTGTCTTTGTTGGGGCTTGACAGGTGGAAAACTATTTCATGAAGGCACAAGGTCACTTGGACCTTAATTTGGGTAATGAAGCTCGTAGGATGGATGATGTGCCCCCTTTCCTAGGGACACATGGATGATGAATGTTTCCTTTGGAGGCATGATAGTACATCTTGGAGGAGGAGACCAACCCTCCATTAGCCCAATGTTTGTCCTTGGAGGCCCAAAACGTCATATTCTAGGGCTTAATGTCACAATTGAGGGCTAGTGTTTGATGGTGTTGGTGGATTTGATGATGACTTGGAATGTTTTGATAGAGGGAGGCTCTTGCAAATGGATACCAGGCCTTTAGAGGTCCAATGACTCCCTCACACAACTCAACATTTTTCTCTCTATGCCAAAACATCACCCCTTTAGGGAATGATGTCATCATTAGGGATTATTTCTTTTGTAAATTTGAATTATTATTTTGTAACGGGGAAAATTAGGAGGTCAACCTCCCTAATTTGTGTTTTACCCTAAGTAAAGTGGACAAACTAATTTTAGAAGGTTTTGTATAAATAAAGGCCTTGTTCATTTCATTTGAAATAAAAAACTCACTTGAGAATTACGTAATATTTGGCTGAAATTTTTCCCTCTTTGGGCAAATCACATCTTATCTCTCTCATGCTATTTTGGATGATAGTTACTTGTATATTGGAAGGAAGTGGTGCACTATCTCTCTTGATTCTTGTTCTTGCATGTGTGGTGAAATATTCTTGGTAAGGAAGAGTTTATCTTGCCAATTATTGGACAAGGTAAGGAATTTATGCTTTGTATTGTTTCTTTCTTGGTTTCAAGGTTGTTCTTGTTTAGCTCTTGGAGGAGACCCTTCACTACGATCTACCACTATGTTTTTGGATAAGCTATTTTGCCAAGGTTTCTAGGAGGAGTAAAAATGATTACACCCTCCTAAAATTTACCTTGCTAGGTTTTGCATGCTCTCGAAAGTAAAAGGGCTTACACCCCTAGATAAGTTGCAAACCACAACTCTTATACAAGTGACTACATAACCCAATTGATAAGGCACTTGTCTAAATTACATTGGAGAAATAAAATCATTTGCATTGGTATACATGAAAAGTAGAGATTTTGTGATTGTCTAAATTGGTAGTTGTTCTTCAAGCTATAAGCTTGCTTGAGCCTCTAAGGCGTTTTATTTAGCCAAGTAGTTCTCTTTGTTGTTACAAATTAATGCTACATCCATAAGGGCTGCAAAAAACTCTCTTTTGCATCTCTCTCTCTCTAATATACCATTGAAATTCACTTGTAAACCTTGTTAATTGTTCTACTAGTTATTGGCTAATGTTTGGGTGGTTTACTTGCTTATTTTGGTGGCTAGATTTTGCTGTTGTAGATTTTTTTTGCTACATACACTTGTCTGTTATAATAACTGGATGATAACATCTAATAAACAACCCTAAATTCCATTAAAGTCTTTCTCTATTCAATGGAAGTTAAACTAGTAATTTCTAGCTTAGTTTCTAGTATCTTTTACTTGACTTTTGGCAACATATTTTGCAGCCATTTTCTAGTATTTTTTCTGATATAAATATGATACGTCGCTGCAATTTTGGGACAGAATGATTTAAGGCTTGCATATCCATCAATTGTCTTGTTCCGAGCAACCCTAAATTTGGGTGGTTTACTTGTTGATTTTGGTGGCTAGATTTTGCTGTTGTAGAATTTTTTTGCTACATACACTTGTCTGTTATAATAACTGGATGATCACATCTAATAAACAACCCTAAATTCCATTAAAGTCTTTCTCTATTAAATGGAAGTTAAACTAGTCATTTCTAGCTTAGTTTCTAGTATCTTTTACTTGACTTTTGGCAACATATTTTGCAGCCATTTTCTAGTATTTTTTCTAATATAAATATGATACGTCGCTGCAATTTTGGGACATAAAGGTTTCTTGCTTGATCCCCTTTGATTTAAGGCTCGCATATCCATCAATTGTCTTGTTCCGAGCAGGGATAACATTGTTTTGCATGTGTACAACATTTGGAAACCATTTACCCTCATTCAAGACTCTTTTCCAAGTCATCATTCAACTTCAATATTGACCTATAGGGGTTTCTCTTACTATCTCTCCACTTTCCATCTCAATCCCCCTAGGATCACCGAGATTTCCCCCTTGTGGTGATTATTCATCATCACTAAAGTGAGGGGAGTGTCTATCTAAGGTGACAATGGGTAGGGACTTCCATAGTTCTCACACATTTGAGGTTTGGTTTGGCCTTTTCCCAAACTATAGATCGTGCAATAAAACAAAGTATTTTTTAAACAATAAACTTGGGTTACTTTAATTTATAATACAATTCATTTTCATCATCAAAACATTTTCCGCTAGGGATAATACATCACTATAGATGATTTTCTTAAGCATGTATTGACATCAATCATGTCAAATATACTTGGCTAGCAAGATTGAAATTCACTAACACAAGGTGAGCCTAAAAGAAAAAGTACTTAAATATTTATGAGAAACGTTGGGCAAAAAATGACACAAAAGAGCATTCAAATTAACCTAAGAGCACCTTGATGAGTGGGCCCACCCAAGTACTTGCATCCCAAAGACAACTTGAGGGAGACTATGTCAAGGAAACAATGTGATGTAAGTTCTTAACAAGTGTTTATGGTAAAATGTATCAAGGCCATGATTCAAACTTGGGATGGTGGGTTGTGGTCTCACTATACTTTTTCTACGCCACTCTAATCTGATTTCAATTATATAATATAATTTGAAAGAAACGAAAAAGAAAAATTGTTTCAATAATGTAATATAAATAAAACACAAAGAAAAATGCAATCCAACCAAAGAGGGGAATAAATCTGAAACACACAAGTGATTAACGTATCAAGTAATGCAATCAAACATTGCATTAACCCATTGAAAAATAATTTAGTGCACCAACCATTAACCTCAAAAGTGGTCTGCAGTTTATCCATCTCACCAATGGGTTATTAGAATGAAAGACTTCATAATATGATCATGGTTATATTTTGCCATCTTTCATATCCTCGATTCACCTCTTTTCACTTTAATTTTGTGAGTTATATCCAATCTACTATCACCAATGACTATATTGGAAAGATATATAGTTAGGTATAAAATCTCTGTAAATCATATAATCATATTGTTTTTTCATTTATTTTTCAAAAAAGTGATCCATCACAACCATGTTGCCAATCTCATATGTGTACTCTCAATATCGATATGGTATCAACAACTTGTTTTTTATCTATGTGCATAGCATCAAATGGTAGGAAAAATTGTTCTCATTGCCTCACAATGCAATGACAACAAATACATTAGCCCCATGCAAAATTCAAAATATTAATCAATACATGTTTGTTTATTTAAAAGTTTGAACATTATGTTGAAGAGGCCAAATAAAAACAACACTAATATAAGACATGCCCATGAATTAGGTCACATATCTTCCTCGACAACATAAAAAAATTGATCTGATCTAGTGAAACCATGACCTCTTCAGCATGGATGTGGCCCTTTGGATGAAGTGAGACATATTTCCATTGTTTCACATGTCTCTTGTTTTCACATTGATCAAATGCACATCCCTCTATATCAATGCAAAATCCACAAGATCATGTGTACTTTCTCATCTCAATGGCAAAGATGTCACCGATATATTTAATCCAAGTAGAGTGTATTTCCCTTGTGCCATATATGGTTTCATAATACCAAGGTATGGATCTATTTACATAGTTGAGTGCAACATTCCAAAAAATATTGCATAAAAAAGATCAAATTTAATTTTTCTACTGTGCGTGTATTTCAAAAATTATGTCGTATTTGAGCTTGAATTTCCACATCGTAGTTTCTTACCTATGCACTAGACTTTCCTGTTCATGACCTTCATGGCCTATATGAAATTTTCACTAGTCAACTACTTCGACAGATGATTCTAGTCGAATTTCATCATGACTCATTTGATACCTCCCAAGTGTTCATTTCACACAAGCACCCACACCATCGTGTTCACCCTTTCCATGCCCCATTGCAAAAATTCTCCAAGTATGTTGAACCCTTGACTCCTTATGAAACCAACTCAATAAATAAAAGAGCGTGTCAATTTGAACTAGCCCTCACACCTATCAAACCAAATCCAATGTTCAATAAATGTTATCTTGTTCTTTTTTAGCGATTCATGGATTAAATGAAAGTAATGTTGAACAAATAATGTATCATTCTCACGATTATCACTGGCATAAAAATGGTACTCCTTAATCACACCGCTTGATTCTAGAGTGTTGTCCATACCATCAATGTTCACATGTGCATGTATGTACGAGACATGCATGAATATATATACCTACACATACAAGTCAATCATAAGTTGAATTGTGAGTTTTAGAGATAATATTAGAAATAACTAGCTATTCCTAGAAATAAGGAGAAACATATTCATACTTTTGTAAAGGATAA
Source organism: Picea sitchensis (assembly GCA_010110895.2). Classification (NCBI taxonomy): domain Eukaryota; kingdom Viridiplantae; phylum Streptophyta; class Pinopsida; order Pinales; family Pinaceae; genus Picea; species Picea sitchensis. The sequence continues at coordinate 90,159 of SNQJ01S0070016.1, forward strand.
ACAACTAGAAGCCGGTTAGAATAATACTTAGTGAAAATGAGAGAACTTTCTCTATATCTCTTTCTTGAGAGAAAATGTGTAATTCTCGATGAAGTCTACCACTAATGACATTGTGCCTAGCTCAAATACCTCATGAGATTATCTAAATTAGGAATCTTGCGACCTAGATCTATGAGAGCATGTGATATCTATAAATCCAATTTTGAAACTTCCCCTTTTGAAACAAGGATATTGTCCTCAAGAAAGTCAATCTTGTTAGATTCCAAAGTCGAAGACGATGGAAAATTCATGGTAACTTACTTGTATCCTCTCCATGTGACCATGATACCTGACAATCCAAGGGTGTGTGGGATCCATAGGAAAATTCGTATGGAATAGTGTCAAACTATCACATTCAAGGTATCTTGTTCCACTTACACATATTTGATTGAAAAACACATATTTGGGATTCCTTCTGCCTAATATTATTTAAGTAACATCATGCACCATGAGAGGAAGAAGGTCACCTTGTCAATGCCTTTTGTATAAATATAGAAATGTCTCATAATAGAGTTGTAATTCAACATGGTACATGTCATGTCCCCACAACATGCCTTGCGATTGTGCACCTCTTGAGGGCATGCAACACTACGATGTTTCTCACTTGGCTTCTTGGAATTGCCAATGATACTTCATCTTGAATATGCCTCTTCACCTAGAGCATACACATACTTCGTTCTAGGCTACCGACGAGTCACACTTCTACTCTAGTGCAACTCTTGTATATTTAGATATCCTTATACTGCTTTAACACTTAGTCATATTTAAGCATACATCCATGAGAAACCAAGAGAATTGTGGGACAAATGAAAGATAAACACATATATAATGCAGGTGACACAAACCATGTCTAACACTCGAATAAGTCTTTTTTATTATGAAACAGTTACAACATGAGCACTATCGAATTGGTTTACAACAGGGAAAAGTCAAACAACTCACCTCACCTCAACAAGACACTCATACACAGATCATAACCAAGAATCTCTGTTGCAACTATCTTCGCAGCCACCTGCGGTGCACCTCAAACATGCCTCCAACTGCAGACTTTTTGTCTCTTCGTTTCCAGAGACTCTGCCTCTTTGTTTCCACATACTTCCCTGATTTTGGTTCAGCCTCAGACATGCCTCCAACATACCTGTGTTTCTAGACTTAGCCAAAATCAACCCATGAGAAACTCTCCCATCTCTATCCAACGAATCCACCTTAAGGAAACACAAGTCCTCCCATGTGGAGTGACTTGGATCCTTGAGGGAGCTGCCTCCCTTCCTTGCAAGAGCTTCCAAGTCTTTCCCTCAGCTATTCCTTAAACAATTCATCGTTTGAATTTCGTCACAAGACACTTTAGGTGGAGTCGTTCCTTGGCATGTCGCGCGCCCAAGGAACCACACACTAGTACATATGGGTGGATTATTCCACGAAATGTTTCCACGTTTCCATTAGTTTCATCTTTTTTTTTTAAATAGGGAGGGATTTTCATCGATATTGCCACAAAAGTGTGTTGCAATATCCACGAATAGGTTATTTTAACCTAGTCGGGATTTTCGTCGCTATTGCCATGAAAATTCGTGGCAATAGCGACGGATTTTCGTGGCAATAATGAATTTTTTTTTGCCTATCTCATTGGTCGGTGTTAACGGCTAGTTGATTATTTGATCTATATATACCCGACTTTAAGAGAATTTGTGACACAATTACTATAGTTGTGACACTGTTCTTGGCTTTTGTTTGAGCTGCTTATTTTTTCTGTCACCCATCGGTTGAACAAATCCAATTCTCGATCTACATAGCTGTAAATTCTAAACTTGTACAATATCTACTGCAAACAGATATTCAGAAAAGAACATAAAAGATACAATGGCAAATACAAACATTACACAAAGATTTTTCCCCTGGAAACCCAAACTGGGAAAACCAACATATTCTATATTCATTCATTGTGTTACAATGTTTACAATACAAAATACATATAGGATCCAACGACATCCAAAACCCTAACCCAATGACCTGGATTAGTCCAAAACCCTAATTCCTTAACCGGAAATAGAAAACCATCGGCAAAGAAACCATGTGCCGAAAAACCACCTAAATATAATGCGGTCCCGATGCGATTTTTTTTTTCGTGGGCGCTGCCCTTGAACTCCCGCGCGGGGGGCTCCGCCCCCCTGCACGCCCAACATAGACGCTCAACCACTACTACTCGTGCAAAGAATATAACACATACCCAACAATAGCTCGGATTTTGAACTTGCAAGGTTAGTATGTTTTTATTTATTGATGTACTCATTTAACTTGTAAAAATTTGTTCAAATGTCCAAATTTCATGTAGCTTGTTTTTTTTTGATAATATATTATATGTGTAGTACCATATTTCATGTCTTTGGTTTTTGGATCTAGTTAGTATATTCTATGGAAAAGGGTATGTGGATTCCATAATATTCTAGGTTTATGGAATCCACATACCCTTTTCCCTTCAATTGTA